>BDUI01009508.1:19949-30672 GCA_002335545.1 Apodemus speciosus | reverse complement strand
CCAGCGTACCATCCATGATAGAACTTCCAAAACACATTCTGTATAGTAGGATGTTTTCCAAGCCATCGCCATACAGGGTCCATTTTTCCTTTTTTGTCCTTCTTAAACTTGCAATCTCCCTATGTAAATACTACTTTAATAGCTATAACACAAAAGATCACAAAACAAAAYTCAGATCTTTTGTTATTGGGCTAAATYTAATGTTTTCCTTTGTACCAACACTTAGATAGATAAAAATAAGTATGCTAACTATCTTTATCCACTAAATATTATATGCATAGCTTTTCTCTGGTGACAAATTTTACATGAYTTTTAAAGATTTCACATTATTATACAATATTATATTTCAAGGAAATAATTACCTTATTATGGACCTAKGAATAATTACTTGTAGTTCTTCATTTTAGAATAGGATTCTGTATGTCACCCAGGCTGAGAACCATGGTTGAAGCAATCCTCCTGCCTCACCCTCCCAAATAATTGGGATTACAGGAGCATGTTACTGTATAATTCTTTATTAGTCATTCATTAGTAAGTACTTTATTATTTTAAACTATTTATAGGGGCGTGTGTATGTATGTATATATGTATGTGTATACACATATAGGTATGCGAATGAATGCATAGATGTTTTTGTAGTGCCCCATCATTAGTGCTAGGAACTGAAGTCAGGTCCTCATGAAAAGCAGTAGGTGCTCTTAATCAAATACTAATTGTTGAGACATGGCACATTTTATTCTAATGTCTGTGGACAGAAAGGCAATGAGATTTTGCCTTCATGGAAATTACCTTTTATCTAGGGAYGCAGTCAAACAACTCTTGAAGAAACATACACCATGGTTATAGGGGCCTATGTACCAGGAGGGAAGTGAAGCCAGAGAGGAAGAAATCAATAAGAATGAGGCRAACATTGGATAAGAAGTGTTATGGCAACAGCCTCTTTGCATGAATGACGCCYGAATGACAGGACAGAAGAAATCAATAAGAGTCTGGGCACCAGGGCTGGTGTTCTGGATATGCTTTGGAACCAGGAAACCCGGTGGTAAGAACGGAGCTAGGTGAACAGGGCAATGTAAAGCAAAGTGTGACTAAGGCCAGATACAGAACAAGGTAAAAGACATGGGAAGTTGTTTGACCATGAAAATGTGTAAGGTCAGCTGATTTACCTAATAAAATAGAACAAGAAAACCCACTCTGACTGAGTGGGGGCGGGACAATAGGAAGAGCTCTCAGTAGGGCAAAAGTCAGAAGCAGAAAATCTGGGAAGCCTGGAAGCAGGATCAGGGGCTTGCACCCACCTGCAGGGCATTGATTTGCAAGTGTTTTCTTCTAGTTTACCCTGCTGGATATACTAGACAACTTCAGAGCTTCTGCCTATGATTTTAAGTTAGCATCTACAATTTCTTTGTCTACATAGGTTGGGAAAAAATGCAATTTCAGTTTATTATAAATATTGACATTTTGAATGAAACTCTTTGAGATCATCAATTGAATCTAAATAGTAATATTAAAAATCATTAAATTCCTGTACTCATTTAAAAAATACATTAGTGAGCTCTTCCATGACAGTCATTTTTTTAATCTTTCAATTGCTATTATGTTTTCAGCACAGATATTTATACTAATGTAACATGTTTTAACGTTTCGAGATCTTTTCTTGATTATTCTGGCATAATTCTCTGTTTCAAAAATACATGTAATATTTCAAATTAAAACAAAAATCTTATGGCTATAAAACTCTGACTATAGATTGCTTCTGGCTAGATTATAATCATAATTACAAACACAATTGACCAAAACAGCATAAGCTGGTTAAAAATGCTATTGAATAATGATTAGTCATAAACACGGTTTTATTAGAAATACATGTCTTAGGGAGATGGATGAGACATAGGGCTCTGTTCCTTCCATGAATTTTATTTACTGCTAGAGTGAGAGAGGATCCGACATCAACTGGATTCCTGTTTCTCTGCTTATTGATGTAAATGCTGAGGAAACTTATTCCCAGAAACTGCATTAGCAGAAGGGAAGGGGTTCTGTTGCAGCAAAGCTCCGAACTCCTTCTGAATTATAAGCCCCAATACAACAAGTTCCTCTTGCCACAGGGTAAGCTCCAAAGATGGGCCAGTTCATCCCATTCTGTTTTCAAGTTGCTTAAACACAACGCATTGAGAAAGGCCCTGCTCCCCCAATCTTAGGTGCCTTCTTTTCCAGTCCTTGACTAAGAAGTCCCAGGGGTGTCCAGCACAAGGCATGGTCCAAAAGCCAGCTCAAGAATGGATACTGGTTAGGCTTTTCTGAGTGACAGGACAACGACAGCCAAACATCAACGTTAGATGAGCCCATGGGTCACAGTGGCTCCACTGGATGAGCAGGCCAATACCTTTTCTCTAGAGGATGTCTGGCTCTAGGACATATGTAAAAAGTCCCACTGCTAGAAAGCCTCCCTGGGTTTGCTTTCACACACTTGTACCTTCTGCACACGGCTGTTTTACCTTTCTCCTTCCCCAACATGTCAGGACACAGGGCACACCAGTAGGCCAAGACTAGGCCAATACGTGGTCTTGGAATTCAAAAAGTGCAGGCTAATTCAGCCTCATTTCCTTATAAATTGCCCAGTCTCAAGTATTCTGTTATAGCAATAGAAAGGAGACTAGGCTGGTGACYCTGTAAAGCAGCTATGTCTAAGAAGAAAGGATTTAGAGGAGACTCTCAGGTTACTCCACTGACCCAAAAGTCCCCTAGTTTCAAGTCCACTGATTTAAGATTTTTATCAACAGAAGAGGAGAGAATGAAGTCAGTCTGAATATTAGAGGCAGGGGTGTAAGGCTACACAAAGGAACAGATATTGGGGTGAATGAAACAGAGGGAGCCTAAGATTGGCCTGGTATGCTAGGATGAGAGTTGGTATATGGGAGGCTGTGACATATGCGCAGATGTAACCTCCATGATTTAGGAAATGAATGCTTACAGTGTGTCAAGGCAGAGCTTGCTGGGATTTGGGCTGACCTTCTGGCCCATCCTGCATTATTACCATCTCAACACACAAGGTAACCACAAAAACAGAAAGGAAAGACTGCAGCTTCAAATACTCCTGTCCTCAAAAGGATCCATGACACTCTGCATACAGTCCCTGACCAGCATTAGTGACCCAACTCCAAACAAACTGCATACAAGGTCAATTAAAGATARCCACAGCCACACGGGAGCACTGTCCATATTGGCCACACTCGGGGAACAAATGTAAAATTAAATGAAAAACAAAGTTCTTGTTTGGGAAGAAAGAATTATGTAAGTTTAATGCAAGCCAGTACTTTAGGGGGAAAAATCATTCAAAAGAAAAAAATTAAGACCAGTGAAGAAAGATGAAAAAATGAGAGTGTTTTAGTTAGGATTTATGTATTGCTGTGAGGAGACACCAGGACCACTGCAACTCAACTTTTATAAAGGAAAGCACTTAACTGGGGCTGGCTTAGAGTTCAGAGGTTCAGTCCATTTTATCATGGCAGGCAGCATGCAAACATGCAGGCAGACATGGTACCGGAGTGGTAGCTTCGTGTTCTATATCCAGATCTGTAGACGGCAGGAAGACAATAAGCCAACAGGCCTGGTTTAAGCATCTGAGACCTCAAAGCCCACCCCCAGTGATGCACTTCCTACTYCAACAAGGCCACACCATCTGATAGTGCCACTCCCTACGGGGGCCATGTTCATTCAAACCACCACAAAGGCCAAAGAGAAGAAAGCCAGCATTGAAATGCGATATCACCAGGCAGCCATTCACACCTTCAAATTCAGAGGGACAGTAGAGGGAGTCCTGGAGGACACTGTGTGTGGGCTACTTCCCAGTGTGATGAGCAGAAGCCACACAGTGTGCCTGAACATTCACACTCACTGACTCTTCCCACAGGGATAAGAGGGAGAACCAGGAGAGCACATACATATTCAAAAAGCCATCTTCCAACCAATCAAATGACCATTTCAACTTTCTTTGTCTTTTTTTTTTTTACAACAGGAAACAACAGAGATTGTGTTATTTCAGAATTGGCAAAAGATTCTTGAACAAAAAAATGGAAATTTTTTTGAAAGAAAAAATGGACACCTCTGAAAATTTATCAAATATTTTTGTACACATACACATACACACATAAATACATACATACATACATACATACATACATACATACATACATACATACATACATATTTTTTCTTTAAAAAACAATAGAAATACAATTAAAAGGCAAGGTATGAATTGAAGGAGTTACTTAAGTACCTGCCTAAAGGGTAATGGCCTTAATTGAAAGAGCCATTAAAGAGCTAGGGTGCCATTAACATGTCTGATTTCAATAGCAAGAAGTAAGGCGTGCTAGAAATGCATTCAACTCAGAAAGAAATGGCATGCAAGGAAGGGGAATATTTTGGCCCACCAAATTATGAGACATATTAAGACTTTAAGAGTCAAGGTTGACAAGCTTTTAATGAGATCAATCATGTGATTGGTTCCTTCCTTAAAGAACTTTGAGCTGAACCAGAGAGACAAAGAGAGGATCAAAGTCTTCTATCACCTTCTGCCTTCAAGCAAGAGGACCTGAGTTCATTTCCCAGACCCCACACGGTAGAAGGAGATAACCAACTCTGTAAGTCTTCCTCTGATCTCTACACATGGACTGTGGCATACATGCCCATACCTACTACATATAAACACATACACATACACACATAAATACATACATACATACATACATACATACATANCCACAGCCACACGGGAGCACTGTCCATATTGGCCACACTCGGGGAACAAATGTAAAATTAAATGAAAAACAAAGTTCTTGTTTGGGAAGAAAGAATTATGTAAGTTTAATGCAAGCCAGTACTTTAGGGGGAAAAATCATTCAAAAGAAAAAAATTAAGACCAGTGAAGAAAGATGAAAAAATGAGAGTGTTTTAGTTAGGATTTATGTATTGCTGTGAGGAGACACCAGGACCACTGCAACTCAACTTTTATAAAGGAAAGCACTTAACTGGGGCTGGCTTAGAGTTCAGAGGTTCAGTCCATTTTATCATGGCAGGCAGCATGCAAACATGCAGGCAGACATGGTACCGGAGTGGTAGCTTCGTGTTCTATATCCAGATCTGTAGACGGCAGGAAGACAATAAGCCAACAGGCCTGGTTTAAGCATCTGAGACCTCAAAGCCCACCCCCAGTGATGCACTTCCTACTYCAACAAGGCCACACCATCTGATAGTGCCACTCCCTACGGGGGCCATGTTCATTCAAACCACCACAAAGGCCAAAGAGAAGAAAGCCAGCATTGAAATGCGATATCACCAGGCAGCCATTCACACCTTCAAATTCAGAGGGACAGTAGAGGGAGTCCTGGAGGACACTGTGTGTGGGCTACTTCCCAGTGTGATGAGCAGAAGCCACACAGTGTGCCTGAACATTCACACTCACTGACTCTTCCCACAGGGATAAGAGGGAGAACCAGGAGAGCACATACATATTCAAAAAGCCATCTTCCAACCAATCAAATGACCATTTCAACTTTCTTTGTCTTTTTTTTTTTTACAACAGGAAACAACAGAGATTGTGTTATTTCAGAATTGGCAAAAGATTCTTGAACAAAAAAATGGAAATTTTTTTGAAAGAAAAAATGGACACCTCTGAAAATTTATCAAATATTTTTGTACACATACACATACACACATAAATACATACATACATACATACATACATACATACATACATACATACATACATACATATTTTTTCTTTAAAAAACAATAGAAATACAATTAAAAGGCAAGGTATGAATTGAAGGAGTTACTTAAGTACCTGCCTAAAGGGTAATGGCCTTAATTGAAAGAGCCATTAAAGAGCTAGGGTGCCATTAACATGTCTGATTTCAATAGCAAGAAGTAAGGCGTGCTAGAAATGCATTCAACTCAGAAAGAAATGGCATGCAAGGAAGGGGAATATTTTGGCCCACCAAATTATGAGACATATTAAGACTTTAAGAGTCAAGGTTGACAAGCTTTTAATGAGATCAATCATGTGATTGGTTCCTTCCTTAAAGAACTTTGAGCTGAACCAGAGAGACAAAGAGAGGATCAAAGTCTTCTATCACCTTCTGCCTTCAAGCAAGAGGACCTGAGTTCATTTCCCAGACCCCACACGGTAGAAGGAGATAACCAACTCTGTAAGTCTTCCTCTGATCTCTACACATGGACTGTGGCATACATGCCCATACCTACTACATATAAACACATACACATACACACATAAATACATACATACATACATACATACATACATACATACATACATACATACATATTTTTTCTTTAAATGTTTTTTAGTACAAAGTCATTTGCCATGTTTTCTTCCTCCCTTTCGCATCTCCTCACAGGTCGGCCCAATCTCTCCAGGCCCTCAACTTTATGTTTTCTCTTTTCCGAAACCCCCACAAAAACAAACAAACAAAAACAATAAGAAGAAAAAAATAGTCAAAATAGAGCAAGCATAACAAAAGGCCCACAAAAAACAAACAAATAAAAACAAAAAAACTAAGAAAACAAAAATGACAAAACAAATGAACATGGAATTTGTTTTGCATTGACCGGCAGCCATTCATTCATGGGCATGGGCCTGCGCGGTTGCTAGTACCCAGTGATACTCCATTGAAGAAAACTGATTCTTCCTTTGCCAGTGAGTATCAGCTGCAACTAGCTTTTTGGTTTAGAGTTGTTAAGGTTAAGGTTAAGGTTAAGGTTAAGGTTAAGGTTAAGGTTAAGGTTAAGGTTAAGGTTAAGGTTAAGGTTAAGGTTAAAGTTAAAGTTAAAGTTAAAGTTAAGGTTAAGAGAGCCTGTGTCTACTCTCTCTCCTAGCTGGGACCCCCTTCAGTCTTGAACCTATACATGCCTTGTGTATGCTGCACATTCTCTGTGTTCCTATGTGTGTCAGTCCTGGTGTGTCTGGAAACGCTGTTTCCTTGGAGTCTTCTATCACCTCTGGCTTTTAGAATCACTCTGTGTCCTCTTCAACACAGATCTTAGAGCCTTGGAAGGAGCATTGATGAAGACATCATTTTGTACTGAGAACCCCAAAGTTTCTCCTCTCTCTCTCTCTCTCTCTCTCTCTCTCTCTCTCTCTCTCTCTCTCTCTCTCTCTCTCTCCCTCTGCCGTGTGTGTGTGTCTGTGTGTGTGTGTGTGTATGTGTGTGTGTGTGTGTGTGTATTAGTTTCTATCTCCTACAAGGACCTTCTCTGGTGACAGTTGAACACAGCACTAACTTATGGTATGTCATTAGGCAGTATGGCATTGCAAATTTGCCTTAGGGTTCATATTGCTGTGAAGAGACTCTGTGACCACAATGGCCCTTATAAAGGACAGCATTTCATTGGGGCTGGCTTACAGTTCAGGGGTTTAGTCCATTGTCACCGTGGAGGAGAGCATGGCAGCATCCATGAAAGCATGGTGCTGGAGAGGGAGCTGAGAGTTCTGTATCTGGATCCTCAGGCAGCAGGAAGAGAGAGAGCAACACAGGGCCTGGTGTGAGCTTCTGAAGCCTCAAAGCCCACTCCAGTGACACACTTCCTCCAAGAAGGCCACACCTCCTAATAGTTCCACTCCCTATGGGATTATGGGAGCCATTTTCATTCAAATCACTGTGGATTTTGTTTTATTTCATTTCATTTTATTTTATTTGTAATGTTCCTTTAGCAGAATAATACTACTTAATACTAAGGTTTTTCCTTAGACCAATGACCTATCTAGTCTCAGTCTTAGCCATTTTAGGAGTATTAGGTATAGGTTCCATCTCATAGAGTGAGCTTTAAATCTAAGCAGAAAGAGATCATTCACTCATGTGACACTGTGGTTCTACTGCATCAGTATGCCTTGTAGACAGGTCACTGTTGTAGGGCACAGGGTTCATAGCTGGGTAATATTGGTGATTACCTTTTCCCTCTGATAGTTTGCAGGATACCCTCAGGTAAATAAATCATTTTCAGAAAGAACAAAATCTGCAACATGCTATCAACAGTGGAATTTTCAATGCTTATACAAGTGAACTACAATAGGAAATACTAAAAACAATGGTTCTGAACTTGATATGGGGGTTGTGTCCCAATAAAGCCACTGTAGAATGAAAATACCCAAGAACAAACTACCTAAGGAACTGTGGCATTAATCTTCACTGTTGACTGGATTTGGAATTACCATAGAATCAACATAGAATTACCATCGCTGGGTGTGTCTATGATTCTGTTTCCAGGAAGGTCTGACTCAGGAGGGTATATGCTGAACGTTGACAGCATTACCCAAATGACTGGAGTCCTGGGGGGGAATCCAAAGGAGAGATCCAGTGTGCTGAGTGCCAGTATTCATGTCTGTTTCCTGCCTGCAACTAAAAAGTAACCAGCTGCTTTATTTCTACCAGCCAACCTTCTCAGACACAAGTTCTGTATCTCCCCAAACTGCAAGTAAACTCTTCTGCCTTTAGATTACTTTTTTTAGGTTTGGGGGTCACAAGAATGAGAAAAGTCACTAATCAGACAAAACATCATAACTGGCAACACAGCACACTGTAGAGAAACTATTGATGCCACTTAAAACAGCAGGACCATGGGCATCTACTTAGAGTGCACATCGATGGCATCACAGACCCAGGGAAAATCCCAAACTCAACAGCCAAAGCATAGTTTCTACTGATGGTTCCATTGTAAGGATGGATTATCACAGCTCAAACCATCATGGATCAAGTACCATATTTACAAATAGTTATATGACCTAGATGAGTCATCATTTTGCTATATGTGTAATAGATTTTGGGTTGGCTAGTTTTATGTCAACTTGATACAGGTATTCATTTTGGAAGAAAGAACTTCAATTGAGCACACGAGATTGGCCTGTGGGCAAGTTTGCTGCAGCTTCTTAACTGATGATTGATGTGAGTTCAGTTCACTGTTGGGGGACACTCCTAAGTTGGTGGTCCTCAGTGCTCTATGAAAGCAGGCGGAAGTTATGAGGAGCAAGCCAACAAGCAGCACTCCTCTATGGCTTCTGTTATTGTTTTTGCCTTCAGGTTCTTGTTTTCAGTTCCTGCCTTGCCTTTCTTTGAGGATATCCCGGGGGGGGGGGGGGTTATGGAAGAGCAAGTAATATAAACCCTTTTCTCCCCAAGTTGCTTCTGGTCCTGATGATTTATCTCAACAACAGAAACCTAAGAAAGAGTTCCATTTGAAAAGTAGCAAAAGTTTGTGATAATGCATTTTTAACATTTTTTCCTATTCATTTGTGTCTTGTATGCACAAGACACAAGGGTATACACACCAATGCACTTGTGTAGAGGTGGGCTAACAACCCAACCAGACTTGCAATTTGGGTTGTGAGCTCCTCTCCATGCTGAGACATTTCAACAGCCCTCAATTTAAATTCTCTCTAAAATCACAAAAAGTTGCTACCCTTCAAACCACGTGTGCCACTGCTGTGGATGTTCCCAAAGAAGTATCAACTTATAGTTTAAAATCTTTGTAAGACTACCCTGACAGTATATGTTACAGAACCAACACTTTATAAAGCAGGGATATCCTGCAAAATTGACGAGGAGGTGCTCAAAATTCAGAAATTTTAAAATGATATTCCATGTATCAATTATTATTTTCTAGAATTATTTTAATAAACAAAGAATTATCACTATATGACTTTCAACTGAGTTCAAGTCAAAAGCTTTACCGAATAAACTTGTTTAATTTAAAGTATGTTAATGTAGATGTATATATGAACTGAAWTTTTGATTAAAATATTAAAACAGGAACTGGGGAGGCAAYRTAGTTAATTAAGGGCTTGAGGACCTGAATTTAATCTGCAGTAGTCACATAAAAGGCTGGGTGTGGTACCATGTGATTGTAATCACATCCTTGGGTAGGTAGAGAACAGCCTGTCTCCATAAACAAGGTGGATGGCTATGGAGGCATGACACATGAGATTGACCTCTGGCCTCCACAGGTGCATGCACATGAGCACGAGCACACACACACACACACACACACACACACGCACACACACACACGCACATGCACATGCACACACATTCACACACACACTGATACATAAACACACAATTCACATACATACATACATACACAACTCACCCACTGATACATACACATGCACACCTCACACACACACTCACATACACATGCATACCTCACACACACTCACACACACACACACCCTTAGAATACAAAGTTGTTTCTATTCCTTTCTTGTGCTCAGCTATGTCCAATCCTTACCCTACTGTCCTAACATGGGAAAGTTAGAGGTGTCACAGAAGCACTCATTGCGGAACCCAGTCCTTAGGACTGGTAGAAATTCAGCCCRACTCTCAATCCCTGAGTGCCTACTCTTCTCCCCCAACAGTAAATCTGCCCRGATGCTTTAGCGAAGTGCTCTGCAGAGAGCAGCCTRCTGGATGTGTGGGATGACATGTCTTGGGTTGATTTCTAGGGTGGCCATTACCRGAAAAGCAAAGGAGTTTTGAAACTCAACACAGGCTCTGAAACACTATCCCRGGAGAGCACAGAGGAGCTGGAGTCGATCTGTCATTTGGATCAGGTAGAAATTACTCCCCATCATGGTCAGTTAACCTGCAGGGCTTTTTGGTTTTGCCTCTGTCTAAATCCATTCCAGTTTTATGATCCTCAGTGGACTTTC
>BDUI01009507.1:18560-28623 GCA_002335545.1 Apodemus speciosus | reverse complement strand
ACATCTGGAGAAAGAGTATCAATACACTAGACTACTTGGTACATAGACAAGCAGATGGAGGCACCTGAATGGATCTTTTAAACAGGGGGCCTACTGGGAAGCCAGTGTGTGATGGAGGATGAAGAGAAGCAGGAGGGTGAGAAAGGCTTTTCTCAGGACGGCTCATGCTTCTGAKGGACAGCAAGGGTGAAAATGAGAAAGCTGCCAGGATGTTTGATTTGCAGGAACAGATTAAAGAGAGGGACCAAATAACAGCTTTTTAAAGAGGGTCTGAGTACCAGATTAGGAGACGTTTGTCACAGGACAGATACTACATCAGCAAACAGCAGACCGAACAGCAACCCCACTGTAGCAACACATACTTGGTATGATCCCTTAATCTTTTGACTGTCTGTCTGTAGTTCCAGCAAACCAGGGTTATACTACTCAAGTTGGCAACTAATATTGAGACTTGTCAAGAGGATTAAATGGGAACAATTTAAGTGCAGCATGTAAATCCAGTCCTCAGCACAGGGATGTCCCCTCTCTCAGATTAGGTCACTTTCCAGAGCGGTTGCACTGCTACAAATGCACAGGGAAGGGTGGTTAGTGCAACAGTAGGTTAAGAGCTGGATACAGGTCCACTCTGTCTGGTGCAAGGAACGGGGCAGAAAGCAACAACTCCAAACAGAACTGGTGCCAGTGGGCGAGGAGCGCATGGAACCGGCTGAGGATGGCTCCAGCCCCGAGCAAGTCTTCAGTAGAAGAGTAGGTGACGCTCTTAAATTCCTGGTCCGAGGACAATGTCTCAGGTCAGCCGGGCTCTCTGTGGCCTCCCTTCTTGCTCTCTTCGTGAGGATGGAGTAACTCCATCTACCTGCATCTCTAGCACTTTCCTTGAGGTTTTATGGTGTCTCACARATGGGACTGATTATCCCAACAACTCCTACGGTGATTCCAACACTGAGAACGATGGGAAGCCCTTTTGGTAATGGAGGTTGTGTTGTCATCCCCACATCCTTTCAGAGGTCCAAGAAAGCCCTAGAATCTCAGCCTTCGTTTGAGTGGGGGTGAGCATCAGCAGGAGAGCCTGCCTCTGAAATGGGGGATTTACATGTGCAGACTGGACCCCAGAGGAAACATTGCCTTGGGCCATTTTCTTGTGAAGATGTCTGGCTGGCCAGGTACAGCAGAGCTTACACAGGATCTGCACAGCACGGGTGTCTGAGAACTGACAAGTCCCCGTCTCTGGACCCCTATAGGTCTCTCCTGAATCTTATTGAAAGACAAGATTTTTACTAATGCTGGGGGAAGGCAATCAAAGAATGGCATTACTGTGGTCCTAGTCCAGAGACTTAACACATAAAAGGGGGTGCTAATTGTCAGTGTAATTGCTGGCTAAGTGACCTGCACCCTAGCACCCCTTTTTGCTTGTGCTATACCCCTGCCTCTGTAGTGCAACTTAACACAGTGGATTCCCTCTGATGACACACTGGCTATTACAGGCTCCTTGAGAAACATGGACGACGAAGGGTTTGTCTTCAAGACTGTCCCACGGCCAGAAACGTCCACAGACCGTGGAATGATGTGGCAGGTACTAAATAAAAGTCTTAGGAACCAGTGAGTGGAAAAAAAGCAGGGCCAAATTACAGTACACTGAAGCTTTGCTGTAATTGGCTTTGTACTAACATTTATACTCAAATAAAAAATATGAAGAGAACAAAGCTCTGGAATGGAGCCCTTCTGCAGTGGGTTCATCATGGGCACTACTAGTTTTCGACAACGCAATTTAACACTGAGACTCATTTTTTTTCTGGACAGCTTGGGTTACTCTCTTCCTAATTTGACTGTCATTGTCATAAGGACAGATGCCCCAGGGCACTTGTCGTGCTAGCTGACACTTGGTAAGTGTGTGGTGATAGCTTTGAGGGCTCAGTCAACATTCTGCACTGTAGTCACCCTCTGGACAACTCTTTCTAGAAAGATGGTTGTCATCGGGATGTTTTAGTAAGCCCAAGAGGAAGCTTCAGGTGAGGTCGGCCCTCTCTGAGCACAGAGGTAGGTACACAGCAACCCCAGCTGAGAGGCTCATGTCCAGGGTCCTTGTTGCCAAGCAAATTCCTTCCGACCATTCAGGCCTTAAAATGGAAGATAAGCAAGAGCCCAGGACTTGGAAGGCCGCAGGACTGTGAGTAATAAACAGAAGCTTAAAAAGTTAGAGTCTGCCCCCGGGGAGCTGGAGACAGTCCACGTGCCTAACTATCCAACCCCTGGCTCAACAAGCAGCCAAGAACCAGCTGGCAAGAGAGGCAAACACTTCACCCGGCACCTTCGATGCAACATGGACAGCACTAGCTGTTTAAGGCATTAGTTTCCAGGAGAGGGTATGTGAACTCACTGCAAGTTTTAAAAGTTATATGTGCGTGTGTGATGTGTGGGGAGAGGAAGGGCCAGTGTTCTCTGGCACCAGTGGAGGTCAGAGAACAATTTTGTAGAGTCACTTTTCTGTTTACATCTTTACGTGGTTTCCTGGCTATTTATTTATTATTTATTTACTTAAAATCYCTAAAGATATTTATTCAGAAAGCAATGAAGGCAGGTGATTAAAGAACCAAAGAACACACATTAAGGCTCATGACTCAGTGCTGATCTTCTGGTGCTGGTGCTAGGGCGAGTTGGGTGCTCAGGGCTTGGTCGGGGCTGTGGGGGGGAGGGGTGGAGGGTGGTTTGTGGGGTCGGAAGCGAAGGCACTGTGTCACATTCGTGAAGTTCTTAGGCGAAAGCAAAATGGTGCTGAATGAGCTGTCCCCCTGGGTCTGGTGGCACACACCTGTAACCCCAGCACGTGGGATACTAAGGAAAGAAGACTGAGATGTAGAAGCCACAAAACAAGACCACATCTTAGGAGAAGAAGAAGAAGAAGAAGAAGAAGAAGAAGAAGAAGAAGAAGAAGAAGAAGAAGAAGAAGAAGAAGAAGAAGAAGAAGAAGAAGAAGAANAGAAGAAGAAGAAGAAGAAGAAGAAGAAGAAGAAGAAGAAGAAGAAGAAGAAGAAGAAGAAGAAGAAGAAGAAGAAGAAGAAGAAGAAACAAAAACCCCATGGCATTCCCTGAAGCAGAAACCAGAGTCCTGTTGAGGGAAAACGCATCCGATCAAGATCCGAGAAGCACATTTTGTTGCTGGGTGGGAACCTGGGCTGTCACAGGGGCTCTGATTACACGCTTTAACCCAACTCCCTCCTAAAGTTCTAGCAAGACCTGTCTACACCTCACTAAGGAAACAGAACTCTCCCAAGATGTCGATGCAGTCCACCTCTCACCCACAGGTTGTCTTTTATTTCCTCACAAGGGAAGCTCGTGTGTCCAGAGACAGAGAAAAACTGGATTTGTGAAACTAAACCGGTCCCGTGGCTTCTAAGATCTTCTAGTAGCTAGTCAATCCCGCACTTAAGTTTTAGGGGAGAAACAGAAATGAATGTGTCTCCTCCTTCACAGAAGTTCTGAGTGGCTGGGAACAAGTGTTCTGACCTCTGGTATCCCGTGGTGACCCAGAGAGCACGTTCAGGGAAGAGCCCTTCTAGACCCCATGATGGCTCTGCCACGGGTGCTCACATGGGAGTCTCCTAAGACCGATGCCTCCCTTGGTTGTGATTATTTCCCTCCTGATCTGAGTATTCTGACTTTGAACACTGATACTGAATTTAAAGACATTTTAACGGAAGGAATCTCAGCCAAGACTCTGAAAGCTGAACTGTGTCCCCGTAGCAGTGGTACGGCTTGGCTAATTTCCACAGAAGATTGTCTAAAGCCTGGAGCACCAGCTCCAGTGAGCGCCCGAGGCTTTCCCGATAGGCCACAGTGTAGAACAAGCCACATAGCAGTCAAGGATCTTTAGCAACCGGCCTCAGTGTGGCTGTGAAATTAAGCTGCAGACAAGGTTTTTCTGATTGCACCCGGTGCTCCGAGGAGGCCATTCACTCTTACCAGTGAGTCGAATTGCTCTCTCGGGCAGGCAAACAGGCGTCCATTAATGGTGAGCGTCGTAAATACTGAGACATCATTAGGTTTGAGCACCACCTTTTCTGTGAACATAAAAAGCATGAGATTGCCTATTAAATCCATCTGAGATTTGCCGCACTGCCCTAATCACACCAACAAATTGCCAGCTTGGTGAATTACCGGAACATGCAATGCGACTGCATAAAACACAGGAGCAAACGGACCCGCTGGATAAAAAAAGTCAGTGCCTGCCTGCGGAGAGCCACAGTCTCGGGACGGCATCAGAAATGACCACGCAGCAGGAGCGGGCACACCCAAGGACCTATTTGCCCAGATCTACTCTGCAAACATAATTATTTATAAAGCCCACAAAGTCATTCAATCAGCAAGTTAGGTTTCTTGAGGGTTTTCTTGAGGGTAACGGTGCCTGGCACTTTGAAGATAGAAAGAGATCTCACACACTGTTTAGTTGAAAAATATATCTTTTTCTTTTTAACTTGTGCCCAATATGGGAGCTAATATCATTAACTACTTTATGTGTCTTTCCTTATTTTACGAAATAGTTTATTGACTATGTTTAGTATTTAGTACATACCAGATACTACAATATAAAGAAATGATAAAGAGAGATAAAACATAAACTAAGAATCCTAGTTAACACAGGGGGATAAGGGGATAGGGAATGAGTGTGTGTGTGTGTGTGTGAGAGAGAGAGAGAGAGAGAGAGAGAGAGAGAGAGAGAGAGAGAGAGAGAGACAGAGACAGAGACAGAGACAGAGACAGACAGAGAGATGGGCCACAAAGCACAGCAGGGAAGGAGGTTAGAAAGCACCTGTGTCAGGGGAACAGTTAAAACTTTAGACAGGACGTGGAGGGGCAGGCTCCAGTGGCCCCCTATCGTTTAGGTGAATGTCCAGTGTTGGGACGCCTATGGGAAGGATGTAATAACTCAGTCTCAGAGGCCATCCTGGGTCTGGAGCAACTGGCACAAAATAGAAGGAGAGGTCTTGAGAATCCATCATCCACTTTAGAATCCTGCACCGGTGGAATCAGCTCCCTTCAGACAAGACAGAAGCGTTTCACTCCATTCCTGAAGGACCCCTCAAAGGGCTGTGAAGCCATCACTGGGGAATTAGCCGGTGATGGCTAATGGCTCCTTCCTGAACCTTCCCACTGCATTGTGGGTGACCACTGCCCAAACCCCTGCCACCATGGGGTGCAGGCGTCCTTTCCTTCCCAGCTCCTCGGGTCCGGGAGCTACTCATGAGCGCACAGTGTGTCTAATTCATCCTTTCCTGTCATTGCCACATTCAAGTAGCCAGGCTATATACAAGGTTAAACAAAATGATACGAGGTAATACAAAATGATCGGTAAGTATAGTCAGGGAAGAGGAAAGGAATTCAGTCCCAGGCTGGGGAGTGGAGAACCCTTGTGATATTAGAGCAGCTGAGCTCTGCTGGCTCTACTGGGTAAGTGTGGAACTGTCATCGGTTGAAAAGAACGAGCTCTCAACCGCTCCAGCTACAGGTTTGTAGGCACCTGGAGTCTTTGCTTGTCAAACTCCATACCCCCTAAAGGTGCATCTTTCTCAGGGATCTGAGGCTCAAAGAGTTTCTTATTGTTTCCACTGAAAGAGCCCCAGGCTGACACAGATGCCAGAGACTGGGGACACAGCTGCCTCCCATAAATCACTCCTCACTCCTTTGCGTGGGAATCTGGGTGTTAGACATTTCATAAGTCCGCCTCTTCACACAGTATTTCTGTTATCCCTGGGAGCTAGCACAGCCTCTGCCATCCTTCTGGGTCACCGTGGATGGACTCAGTCATTCCTGGTATGGTTTTTATCACCCAGTGGCTTAATTCATAATAAGCCCACGATGCTAATCTAAGCTGTTACCTCCTCCAGAGTTCATCTTGACGATGATCAGGCCTTCCCCAGAGCCGAGTTTGTCAGCTACTGCGCTGATAACTTCCTTCACCGAGGCGGCCACGGGCACACGGATGGTGGTATAGGTGTGGTCAATGCAGTAGACCTTGAACAAAACTGCAGAGACAGTTGACAGTGTGAGAAAGTGGTCTTGGCCATTCAAAGAAAAACATGAGCTATGCATAGTACTTAGATATCCGTGCGGTGGTCAGTGCCTGAGCAGACTCTCTGGTCTGCTGGGGTAGGGAGAGGACTTGGTGCTGGGCATCCAGCCAAGCCCCGAGAGATCCCACATCCTTTTAAGAGATGCTGACAGACGGAGAGAGGCAGTGTCATTGAGGTTTGGGCAAGCATCTCAGCTCTGTCTGGGTACCAGACTCCAAGAACAAAACTTATCAGGGGACCAAGGAGCACACCCAAGGGCAGCACTTTGGTAGGTTTAAGGCAATGGTTTCCAGGGGGGCAGATTTTAGCCAAACTATGAATATTCCATGGGAGAGATTGCTCACCCTCGTCAGAGCCACGGATGGGCTGCCGCTTCTGGGCCCTCTCGTCACCTGTGTTGAACTGCTGCAGAAGCACCTTGTGCTGTAAAAATAATAAGCACATGTGTGTAAGGGAGAGTGACTGACAAACCATGGCCACTCGGAGAAGATGCGTCCGAGAAGCAATTAGAGCACCGGAATGAAGCGAATAGATTTTGTGTGCACAAAGGAGACATCGGTGAGCTATGCTGCAATCCAGGGCCTCTGGATAATCTTGATGCTACAGGGTGCAGACACAGTGTTGGTCTCTGAAGAGCCCTTACCTTCTTCTGTGGAGCTTTTGYGTCTTCTGAGCTACAAGAAGTAGAAAAAGCACACAGTTGAAAACCGTTGCTACTGTTCCTTCAGATGGCTTCATTTGTGTGTCACTTTAATCACACGTTAGGCATTGAGATTGCACCGTCTCTCTGGACAGCAATGGGAGACTCTCACTTTAACAGTAAGAGGCCAAAACACAGGGAAGCAGGGAAGCCACTAGCTCTTGTCACAGGCAGATCTGGAGCAGACCTGAGGTTAAATGCTCCAGCTCCTAGCTTTCAAAGTCAATCTCATAATATACTCATTCTCCAGTACTTAATTTAATAGTCCATTAATGGGAAACCCCCAAATTCATTTCAAGGACAGGAATATTTGTAATGGACAGCTTTAGCAGCAGAGAATGAATTCCCCATGTAGGTAAATGTCTTCAAATGTACTCAAATGCCGTGGACTATTTAACTGCTGGGTTGTCTAAGGGACTCATGTGTCTAGACCTGGGCTTGTCAAAGGGCAGTTTCCCTCTCTATAGCCTGCTAACAAAAATGGCATCCAGGTCCTTCTGCACATCTGGTCTCATTGCTACCCATGCCTGGGGCCCATGACACAGATCAGAACACAGGGCTAATGATAGGCCAGTGCTAGCCATTTTTGCAGACAAAGACCTCTTTGGAAGATGTTGTAATCATAAGGCAGGCACTCGCTTAGTGAAAGGACCCCCGAAAGCAAAGCCCCTCCTTACATTTGTTTGACAATCTTCTCCAGCTCCGGCAGCTGTTCCTTGAAGGCAGCCATCATCCGCGCGTCATCGGATACAGACACGTAGAACTCCTGTAACCGACAAAGGTCACAAGGCATCTTAAGGACCAAAAGGTGCACAGTTCTCTAAATAGCGACGGAGTCGCGCTCCTATGCCATGCATGTTGCTAGACCATAGTTTCACAGAAAAGAAGAGGTGGGAGGGGAGAGGATGGGAGGGAGGAGGGAGAGAAGGAGGAAGTGGTTTCGCATTTACATTCACAATTGCTAATGAGAAAAGATCCTGGAACTAGATAGTGGTGATGAAATGACTGTATGAATTGTGTCTTTAAAAACAGCTGAGATAGTAAGTGCTACRTTCTTCACATTTTGCCACAGCAAAATTAAAACAATAAACTACAAGTGGACTCATGTGGTTAGTGTGAAAGAACACAAAAAGTGCCAGGCTTTGGAATCGGCTGCTTTACAATCTGCACTTTCAAGGCATCTTTAAATTCATTTCTCCCCAGGGGATTTTAATATTTTTTTTTTTACATTACTTTAGAGTTTTTTGCTCATTTCCTATTTACTGCCGGCGTGGTTAACGGTACAAACGCAGACAGAGCCCTCGACCAGAGGCTTGTGCTGCAGTCCCATCTGATGCTCTCAGAGCTGCGCTGAGCACTAGTAGTGACATTAGCACCTGTGCCCATGTCTCTCAGGAGCAGTGGCCTCCGTGCTGGGCCATGGCAATCATGGCAGTCACAGGGAGGGGCCCACGTCCACACAGGGCCCCAAGCCGCCATATTTCTTTACTCTGTGAGCGACTCCCTTCCAACCGCAGTCCACCTTTCTTGATGCTTCATCAAAGTTGACTCAAGTAAAACTGAAGCATATTTTTTTTGAAAATTAATTTTAGAGCAAAGTCTTATACATGTTGAGACAGAGCCWCACTATCTTCTACCTGTACMGGAGTGTTCTTGCTGAGTTCTGGAAGGGAAGTGAGGACAGTTGTTTCCCTTATCTTGGGAGAGTCGTGTTCCATAGTATCAGTTACCTGAAATCAACTACAGTCTGGAAACACTACATGGAGAATTCCAGAAATAAATAATTTATAATTTTTACTACAATATATTATAGTATTTTCATGTCAGTTATTATATAGTTTACTTCCTAGTGCGTTGAATTGACAAACTTCATTCTGAGTAGATATGTGTAGAAAAAAAAAAGCAATCTACGGAACTTGGTTATTTTAGCAGTGCAGGTACTACCTGGGGTCTTGGAATACATCCGTGAATATTGGGGTACTACTTAATCCAGGGTCAAAGGCCAAAGGCCATGCTTTGAGGAAGAAAGGCAGCTGAGGTGGAAGCAGTGCTGACCAAATAAACAGAGTCTGTCCGTTCAGAACTGCCCCCCCACCCCTGCCGGCGGACCTCGCAAGTCCTCATTAAATCAGCCTGCCTCTCAGCAGCCAACCTACCATTCGCCCTAGCACTCTCACTCCCAAGAAAGTGAGTAACTGAAGACAGACCCACACGCACAAAAGTGTTTGCTGCACAGTTATTCTAGGAAGGAGAACGCAGAACAGTGTGGGCACAGATAAATGCTTTTGTGGTTAGCTACTGATGGAACATCGGAACCTTTCATTACAAAGATCACACTGACACCGGAAAAATCTTTACAGAGCTACGTGGAAAAAACAAAAAAAAACAAAACAAAACAAAAAAAAAAACAGCCTCCAAAATGCTGGGTACTCATGCCATTACAAGTCTCTCAAACATGCAAAGCACACAAGAGCAGACCATAATGCACCACGAAGGCACCGCTCACGGAACTGGAGCGGCGAGACATGGCTGGTATTTTTCTTTTCTTTTCTTTTTTTTTTTTTTTAAAAGTACTTGATGTTGAACATGCTAACAAGGTCTTAACTGACGACTACAGAGTCTCTATAGGATTTGCTGTACACTCTGTGTTGCGGGACAAAAGGATACTCTCGGGATGAGTGACCCCCCTCCCCACCCCCCACATACCTCCAGGAAAGCCATGGCCACATCATCTTCTTGGAGGAGATCACCATACATGGCTGCCCATTGCAGAACCAAGCGGATGACCCGCCTCTTGTTGTTGAGGGCATAGTCCATTCTCTCCTGCTCTGTACCTTGAGAAGGCTGTGCGTGGTAAGTGCCGAGGAGTCAAGGAAACCACAGAGCTACTTCCCACCCACTCCACTCGTGCTACATGCAAGGCAGAGAATGACAAGATCCCAGCTTTGGACTGATGCGACCTCCCACCTTGGTCCTCAAGGAAATGCCCATTCACAGTGTCTGAAGCACATATGCGAACATTCTTGGTGACTCCTGATAGCTGACTGGGGAGTTAGACTGCAGACTGCATAGACATGACAAGAATTCCTGAAGGGTCCAGCCTCAGCTCTCATTTCCCCCTGCCTGGCCTCTACCCCACCCTCCAGGACAGTAATGGGATTTCCCATTGCTTACCTCTGGGTATTTGGCCCCATCCTGTTGGTCCCCTTAATTCTGCCCACATCATTATGATCCTTCTTTGCATGAATTTCAATTTAACTCTTCTGGGTGGGAACCCCATTCTGCTAGGACCATG
>BDUI01009505.1:48437-58642 GCA_002335545.1 Apodemus speciosus | reverse complement strand
GAAGGGGTTGATTTGGAGAACAGGCAGAGGGAAGAGTGCTTATGGGGCTTATGGGGAGAGAGAAACTGGGAAAGGTATAATCATTTGGAATGTAAACAAAGAATATAGAAAATAAAAAAATAAAGAAAAAAGAAAAAGAAAAAGAAAATTGCCCCCAGACTTGTGCACAGGCCAATGTGGTGAAGACATTTTCTCAATTGAGATTCCTTCTTCCCAGATGGCTCTAGCTTATGTTAAGTTGGCAAAAAAAGCAAAAACAAACAACAACAACAAAAACCCAATCATAATTCAAAATACCACACTCCATAGAAAAACACATAGTTTATAATGCTACTTCTCTAAAATGCCATTTAACACAACTTAAAATATTGGCTGTAGAATACAGTATCTTCTACTTGAGATTAATTTATTAGCTGCGATTCTTATTTTYAATCTATCCCCTAAGTTTAGTAAAATATGGTTATAAAAATAAACAGTATTGCTTTAATTATCATATGATAGCATATAAGAAGAACTCCCACTGGTCTCTTGTCTACCAAATCACTTTGGGAAGTCATGCAAATAAATACCCTTCATAAATGGTACAAGATGACCAGGAACTCTCTAATGGCAGTGTTGGAAGGGGAAGTGGCCAGGCATGGACCAATGTTTCCCAAATGATTACATTCTTCATGCATATGTTTTATAAAAACAAAAAGACAGTTAGCTCCAACAGAAAATAAGACATGGTATATGTGTGTCTGAACTGCTCTCTTTAACATGCAATGTAAGTGTGTCCTACCAACTTCATTGCTGTTGGACTTCACTGACATCCATGTTTATTGTTTGAGCTGTCACCTCTCCCATATTTATAAATCTTTACAATTTCCAGAACTTTGCTCATACTTCCTTGGCTAGCAAATGAATATTTAGTTCCTTATTATAAACTTTATTTAAAGAAAGTTACTCATTAGTACTCAATTCAAGAAATAATCATCTGATTATGCCTTCATCAAATGTTTTATGAGTATAAAGGTCTACCAAATATTGTTCAAGACATTAGAATTTATCTGAGAGGGGGGTCTCATTATAGCCCAAGGCAGTCTTTGAACTCATTTTGTAGCACAGGCTATCTTAAAACTTTTTGTAAGCCAGGCTGTCCTAGAACTTACTCTAAATCCCAGGCAGCCCTCAGGTCCATGATTCAGCGAATATATTATTATTGCCTAGGCCTCATGAATGCTAAGATTTCAGGAATAAGCCACAGAGCCATCCAATATTGTAAATTAACAATGCCTCTCCTCTTAGATCTAACAAAATGTACTTTGGTAGTCTGACAAAAGAAAATATAATGAACCTTCTTTATGATCATTAAGTATATATGTAAAGCTATAAATACTTAGGCAAGTTTTAAAAACTCATTAAGTTTAAAAATTGTCAATGTGAATATTGAGAAGTTACATTTAACACACTTGTCTCTGACAAGTGTATCACAGAAAAGAATGTATATAGGTTTTGTATAGTTAGGCAAATATACTGGTGGACAATGTGCCTTATCTCTTCTGAAGAATATTATTCTTTAATYTCTGATTTAAAAGACATGGTAAATATCCGTATTTGTTTCTGATTTCTTGATGTGAGATAGTAATAAGCAAGAAGATAGATGGTGATAGATTGAAGATGATAGATGATAGATAGATAGATAGATGATAGATAGATAGATAGATAGATAGATAGATAGATAGAGATAAATAGATAATATATGGATCTATAGATTCATACAGACAAGAATTTATTTAGATACTGCCTTCCATCAGTTAAATAAAAGTACTAGTTATTGTTGTTGTTGTTGTTGCTACTGCTGCTGTTGAGAAAAGTACTCATGTTAGCCCAGTCTGGCATTAAACTTGCCATGCAGACAAGGATGATCTTAAACTTCTGATCTTCCTGCCTCTCCTTCCTAACTCTGAGATTATAGATGTGCACCACCACACATGGTTTTGTGTAATGCTAGTGATAAAACACAAGCCACAATAAGCAAGTATTCTATTGACTGAGCAACATATGCTGACTAAGACACAGATTTATAGTCACCAGTCTACAAAACACCACTTCTAATTCAGGCAGTACTTAAGCAAAGAAAGTTTTATGTAACTATATTCTAGATTGCAAGTTTTATAAATATATATTGAAGACAGTGATTACTATAAAGTCAAATATTCAAGGATATTTTTAATACATATATTCGAATTTGTAGCTAGTTCTCAGTCTGAGAATGTAAAGCAGATTTTTAGGCCATTACATTTCCCTAATTATCTGATAACCTCTCCAGGAATACATTCATTCTAGCCTGGAATATAATTTTGTTTGATAAACTTCTCTGCAGAAGTGTTCATCCTAATATATACTTTCTAGCCAGTTATTAATTTTTCCACTTTTTCAAAATTACCAAAAGTCTCCTTCCTTCCATTCATTYACAATTCTAAATTGCTACGTCAGTAATGGCATCTGCTACTGTAGTGGGAAAAATGTTAGCAATCAAATCTACTTACTTTTCCCCATCTGTTCAGTTTAGTCTGAGGCAGGTATTAGAGCTTCAGTGTGCACAAGCTTCAAAGGTGTGTGCATGTGTGTGTGTGTGTGTGTGTGTGTGTGTGTGTGTAGTACATGTGACATGTGATACATATCTTTAAGACAAATAAAAGATCAAAGCCACCCTGGTACCTGGGAATTGCTGAGGTGACCTTCTAGCTGCTTTGAAATTGGTCCAGCAAATGCTGTTTAAGCTGCTGCTCTTCCACTGGGGAAGTTATGTGCTATTATGCTAGTACTTGAATTCTATCACTCTTTATAATGACCTTTTTTACAAGATAAACTTGAAAGGAAATTAGAAATGAGTGAGGTGGATGCGTGTCTCCTGACCCAGAAAGGATCTAAAAATGACACCTCAAAATGTTCTCTTACATTGCCCAGCAGCCTATGTACTACGCTGTACCATCTACACAATACAATACAGAAAAAAATGAGAAATGAGATAATTTCAGAATAAAGAATACAAAAATATTAGACTCAAAAATATTAGATTCAATCAATTCCAGACAAGACAATATATGTTCTACTGATGTGAAGAAACACTATGACAAAGGGAATTTTTATTAAAGAAAACATTTCATTGGGACCTTACTTACAGTTTCAAAGGTTTAGTCCATTATCGCCATGATGGGAAGCATGGCCACATGCAGGCAGACATGGTACTGGAGAAGGAGCTGAGAGCTATATTCATAGGCAGAAAGAGAGTCTGAGCCTGGTATGGGATTTTTTTTAAACTTCAAAACTCCCCATCCAGTAACACATTTCCTCACACAAGACCATTCTTCATAATCCTTCTAATCCTTTCAAATAG
The DNA here is from genome assembly GCA_002335545.1 of Apodemus speciosus. Classification (NCBI taxonomy): domain Eukaryota; kingdom Metazoa; phylum Chordata; class Mammalia; order Rodentia; family Muridae; genus Apodemus; species Apodemus speciosus. The sequence continues at coordinate 55,260 of BDUI01009505.1, read as the reverse complement.
TGTCATCCCTGATGAGTATGCATTCAAATCTAATAAGCCTATGGAGGTCGTTCTTATTTAAATAATCACCCCATCAATGCCAGCACTGATATCAAGATAAAATATGTAATTTTAGAAAGAAACAAAATGAAAGAAAACAAAGCAAAAATAAAGTGAAATCTCTGCTTTGCTTTGCTTTGTTAGCATTCAGTTAGAATTATAACTAATTGCTGATTTATTTTTTATATAACTCCTTATTATAGGAGCAATACTAAAATATTGTTAGGCTTAATTGCATTAATTTATTCATTAACTTACTTAATAAATGATAGTATTGTAATAGATATATTTGTGTTTAGGATTGATGACAAATAAGAAAATATAATACTAAATCACTATAATCCTAAAGGTAATTATTATTAATAAGTGAGATGGATGTAAAAAATCATGAATAAAAAATTAACTGTAAAATCCTTAAAGTTCTCAATTTCATTACAAATATAAGTGTGAATGCTACACATGTGGATATATTGACAGTAAATCAACAAAAGAAATATTGATTGCATTTATTTTTCCAAAATTTTCTGCATTTATATTTAAGAGCACAACTGGTCCCATCATTTCAGAAACTTACATTTTAATGAGAATAATGAACTGTATTTACATTTAGCTCTTATTTAAACAAGTCATTTAATTGTTTAATGGAAGATTTTACTGTTTGACTCTCATCTCAGGTGAAGTTTACCCAAAGATGTACCATATCTGCTTCTTTCTGGTGACATACATGGCACCTCTGTGTCTTATGGTATTGGCTTATCTCCAAATATTCCGTAAACTCTGGTGCCGACAGGTAAGTAATATCAAATAATTTTGAGTCTTCTTTAGACATGTATATAAAAACAAATTATAAAATTCATTGAATTAATATAACAGATCTAACACAGGATTATTTTTTCTAAAATAGTGAGACTCTGGATATGAAAATATCCCTTGAATGTTTTGCTGATATTTAGCAAATGTCCTAAATTCTGCCTTAAGAAGTCTACACTTCTGATAAAAGCTCAACCTCAATAATTAACTGATTATATTTTGTCTGGGAATAACATTTAAAGATTTTTTCTGCATGTATATCTGCACACTACATGTATAAGGTACTCTCGGAAGCCAGAAGAGGAAGCCGAATACTCTGGAGGGAGATATGGATAGTTAAGAGCAACCATGTGGATTCTGGGACCCAAACCTGGGTCCTCTAAAAAATGCTGCCAGCCCAGTGCTTTTAACTGCTAAGCCATCTCTCCAGACCCTGGGAGTATACTAATTTATTTGCTTTTCATTATAAATAACAAAAATTAATTTCAATTCCCAGGGACTATAAGTACAAATTATTGTACTTTAAATGAAATGTTTGTAACACATTTAGCATATGGACTACATCTTTAATTTCAATGCTCTCATTTTCCTAGACATTTAAAGAATAAGACAATTTAAGTTTGTTTTTCTGCTCCCCAATTACCTGTCCCTTTTTTCTACTCTGTGTCTAGTTAAGAAAATTTTTGAAAGATTTTAACTCTAATAAATTCTAAATTAGAAAATGGTAACATCCATGAGATTTCATCCACTCCAGTGATTTGTTTGTCATTTATTAATATTATTTACATACTACCTTTAAACTAAACCACCAGTTCACGTGACTAGTAATTTCAGACTATAGAAGAGGTATAATCAGGTACATGGTGAAAACAACTTCTTTAATACAAGTACAGGATCCTAGAGCTGAGTGAATCACATCTTTAAGCTCAGGATGGGAACTTTTAAATTGAATATTGATAACTTGAAAAAAATCAGCAAACATGTGGAGAATTGTATGTATGCTGAGTGGATATGGATCATCTTATGTTGTTTAGTAGAATATATAACTTGATAAGGATGCACTTTTTCTTACTTCTCTATAACTATGTCTAGCATAGTGGTTTATTTGTCTTTAAGTTTGTGGACTAACAGGTTGTTGGCTTCTTTGGTCTAAAAATTTTTATTGAGAAAGAACTTACTGAGACCATCTTAATTCATTAAAATAAAWTCCATTTGTTTTCTTTTTTAAAAATATTTCTATTATATGTGATTTTCATATATTTATCCAATATGTACTATATTTAAATCGTGTTTCCTATGACTCCCCTCCCTAATTCCTTCCAGATCTTTGGATATTGAAAAGTCATATCCTTTTTTATTTTTATTTTTTATATTCAACTGAGTCAATTTTGTGCTTCTCGTATGTTCATGAACTTGAGGACCTCCACTGAAGCATAGTTGACTCACCAACAGACACACACCCTTAAAGAAAATTTATTTCTCCCAACCTCCACCTCTACTGATCACCCACCAACTTTTTAGCCTTTCAGATAGAGCCTGAGTCTCTCCTACCTGTATAATGAAGTGTTGATTGTCTTGATCTTGTGTATGTCTTATGTAGGCCACCATAGCTGCTGTGAGTTCATGAGTATAGTGGTCCTGTCACTTCCAGAAGATGATATTTGGCCCCCTATTTCCCCCCAACATTGGAAAATCTCTTCATTCCAGTTCCTCTTCGATGGGTCTGTGAATTGTGAGAGTAGAGTGTGTGTGATGGATATGCCCCATTCGTGACCCCCACCCATAATAGGTACTTTAGCTAGTTGCAACTTTCTGCATTAACTGCCATTTGCAAGCAAGAGACAAACTTCTCTGTAAAGATGGGAGACCTACACTAATCTTTGGTTGAAGAGATAGGAATATTGTATTTAAGGTCATACTCCATAAGTTTCCTTTTCTAGAAATACCATACCTGATATCATAAACCTTGGCAAGAATATAGGGCTGGGCAGCTCATAGACTCCAGGATAAATTGACCACTATCATTTTGCTAAAAATTCCCCCTTAAATTCCATTAGAAAGTGGTTGGTTATCCACATAACAYTCATGCCACTATTGCACTCATGAGTGTATCTTGAAATGCCTGTCTTTATTGCAGCTCAGAATGTCATAGCTGAGGGAGGGCTGGTGATGACTTTTTCCCCCCAGCACCGGTATAGCATCTTCTGATACTATGGAAACTATGTAACAGAAAGGAAACTTCTCTGTCAATACCACCTTTATTTCTCCATATCAGAGTGTGTAGTGTTGTCACTGACAGTGTCTTACCATCAAAATCTGTAGGAAATAAGAGCAAAGCAATAGCAATTGCTTTGGGTATTCTATGAGACTCCTCTGATCAATAATTCAATACTTGGCAATAGGCTTTTTATTTTGCAACTTACAGCTTCTAGGAGGATTATCCTTGTGTAACTCCAATTAAAACATTAAACTCCTATATGAATATATCTATATCTATACACAGGCATATAATTAACTATTTTAAAAGTATATATGTATATATTACTAAAATTTCCTATTGATTTTTTTGAGAATGAGTCTTCATTTGTATTTTATTCAACTCAGTATTCAAACTGTCTTTTCAAGACTATCTTTCACTAATTGTAAATGAACAACTTTTACAATTTCTGGGCATATCTGTTGTATAAGTCCAAATTTTTCTTTTTTCTTCTATTTTTTACAATGTAAGATTTTTAATGATTCCTTTCATTATATCTATACATAATATATCTATACATAAATCTATACATTTATGTATGTAAATACATTACATCTATACATAGATATATCTATATTTACACATATATTTTTAAAAATCTTTTACAACTTCTGTGACCTTTTTTGTGTCCAGTAGTGAGTCAAGTCACACACTGTTCTCTGAATCTTAATTGAAACAAAGAAAAACAACAAGTAAAAACACTGTAAAATATGAGCAGAGATGTGTTTATTTCTCAGCAACTATTTTCTCAGACTTTCTACTTGTCCTAAAGCCAATGCCACTTACTCTAGGATGTTTTGTTACTGTAACACCCCACTTCTTTGTGTGTGCTGTTGCATCAGCTTTTACTAGGTTATAGTACTATCCAAAATGTATACTGTTCTCAGCAACAGTTCTCACTTCCATCTCATGCCAGCACTGGGCTCAACTACTGTTCTGCCAGCCAATGTGAGGGATGCTTTCTGGAAAATGGCATTCTGGGTATCACAGTAAAGACAGAAATGCTGGAAAAAAATATCCACCACCACTTGAAATTTCTGTTATGAGCTTACATCTCATAATCTTCTATTGCCTCAGAGTCATATATTTCAGTATTCTCTGACAAAAGGCACAAATCACAGGGCCATAAGGATCTTCTCACAAGTTGAAGGTAGAGGATATGGAATATCACAGCATGGAAATGTAAAAATGCAGTCATGGGCAAGAATGAAAGAGTTTAAACTCAGAGCCATGTTACTCAATGGTTGCACAAAATTTGTCAATGATTCCTGTGACTTTGACCATCATTTTTTTTTTATTCAATCTTATGGGTATGTATAGGGATTATGTGTGTACAATACCTGTGGGGACCAAAAAAGGGCACCATATATGTTGGAGTAGGAGTTACTGCAATAGGGGTTACACAAGATTGTAGGCTACCACATGTGTGCTCTGGGAGAGCAACTGGTGTTCTTAGCCACTAAATCACATCTCCAGCCTCGTTTTCATCATGTTTATATTGGGGGTGTACAGCTCACAATATCATACCTATTAGGTATATTAAGTACCTAAATCATTGAAATGAGTATCACTGAATAAAATTCCCTAAAGTATCATTAAATAAAGTACTTTAACAGTCTATGCTGTTAGCTGAACTTTCAACTAAGTCTGATTATATTTCTACATTAACATGTGTTAAATTGTTGGGACCTTTATTTGTCCTCCTCCTTTTCTTCCTCCTCTTCTTCCTCCTACTCCTTCTTTTCATACTAGAGGATGAAACTCATAGCCTACCCATGTTTTGAGTGACATCTTTGCCACTCAGTGGCATATCTTTTGACTGAATAACATTCATAAAGACAAATTTTCTTGGGGCTGGGGAGATGGCTCAGTGGTTAAGAGTACTACTGCTCTTCCAGAGGTCCTGAGTTCATTCCTAGCAACCACATGGTGGCTCACAACCAGTTGTATGGGAACCAATGCCCTCTTCTGGTGTTTCTGAAGACAGCCACAGTGTGTTCATACATTAAATAAATAAATAAATAAATAAATAAATAAATAAATAAATAAATCTTTAAAAAATTTTCTTCATGGGACTTTAGAACATTCTTGTAATGATTCTTCTGTTTCCTCTCAGCCATTAATGGATGATAGTTCATAGTAGCCTAAATCTTTGTATTCTTCTAATCATCACAGGCCTAAATGAGTACCACATAAAAATATCTATTGAGAGTTTAAATAAGTAAGGACATGTAGCAATCTATTGCTCTGCCATTCCAAGGAACACTTTAGAGAAATTAAAAGATGACAGTTTCTCAAAGGAGATGCTAATGTATAGTATAGTTATGCACAGGTTTTAAGTGTACATTGAGTTTCTGAGGGTTAAATTAAATATYAAGATATCCATTATGTAGTTTTACAGATATTTACATATATTTGCATATTCACTTGTTTTAAAAGCAATATACCCTTAAAACCCATAAGAGTGATACATAATTTGTCTTGCTATCATTGTGTGGCAATTGTTACGTTTTACCTTGCACAAAGAAGGGACTTGAAAAATGTTCCTTAATGTGTAAGTGACTATTAAAGCATGAACAATATGCTTATTTATTATTTAAGCTTATATTTCTCAATTTCCAAACCATTAAAATAGATTCAAATTGTATTACAGGCTTAGAAATAATCTACATTTTTGACAAAATGTCCCACTTAGTACTATCCACATGATTCACAAGATTTGCAGTGAAATGCCTGAACTGTGAAACTGAAACATTTTAAAAGCAGATTGGAATGGGAATTGGCAAGCTGAGCTGAGCCCACTTTACTGCTGTAATAAAGTAAATTGACCCCAGATGGATAATTAAATAGAATTCTGCTTGAGCAACACTTGGCTTCTAACTGTTACAGCCTCTAAACAAAGTTGTCCGGCATTGCGTTCGCCACAAGCCACATTAAGAGAGTCATCAAGGGAAGGGCCTATCGTATTTGCTTAAAGTTATGAAGATGCATGGATTCTGTTTTACACTTTTGAATTAGCAAGTGTAAAGTTATTAGTGAGCAAATTATGTACCCTTGTCTGACTTTGTTAAGAACTTTAGTTATCACTTAAAAAGTACCAGTCATCTTACTCAAATTAGTAACTTAAACTTACCTTTCCTTGACAATATGAGTCAAAGAATTCATCGGCTATGAGACTTACAGACTAGTCTCTCAAGATCCCCTAGTTCAGAAACTTCTGAAGCTTCACTTGCTTGATTACTTGTGCATACTTCAGCCATCAATCAAGTACTGAGAATGCAGTAACAGATCTTAGTTATCATGTAAACTTCTGTTACTGCACTTCAGAATGATTATTAAGCACTTATGCATCTCATGCTATATGAGACATTAGGAGTAAACAGCAGTATAACCTGAAGTCAGACAGGATGTTAACTTTCCAAAGGCTGAAAGGCCTTCCATACTATGACTGTGTCCATGGGCCCGTTTAACTTTCATTTACCACATTTTTAGAGGTGCTAGAATTCATACAGTGATATTGAGTTATAAAAATTAGTCTAGTGTGAGAAAATGGACAGAAGATCATAGAAGAAAAGTAGATGCAGGAAGGCAATGTTTCAATTTCCATAAAGAAGTCAAAAGCACAAATAGAAGTAGTGCCTTACTGCCAGGCAGTGGAAGTACATACCTTTAATCCCAACACCCAAGGAGCAGAGGCAGTCAGATCTCTGAGTTCAA
>BDUI01009504.1:9063-22358 GCA_002335545.1 Apodemus speciosus | reverse complement strand
AACCTAGAACATTCTTGCACACTGGGGCCTGACAAGGCAGTCCTTCAGGGGAAGGGGATCCAAACAYAGGCAAGAGAGTCAAAGACAGCACCTGCACCAATTGTTAGGGAACCCACATCAAGATCAAGCTGRAATSTGCTGCAASTGAATAGGAGACCTAGGTTCAGACATTGTGTRTGCTCTTTGGTTGGTTSGTGAGCCACATGGGCTCACAGAAGTATATGGAGGTCTTCTTGTGGTATGCTTGACCCCTCTGAGTCACTCTATCTCATCCCAAACAATTCCASAAGCTCCAAACTTGGAATCATGTTTGGCTGTGGGTCTCTGAATCTATTTCCTTTACTGTTGGATGAAGCCTTTCAGAATGGCTAAGATAAAAAATTTCAAGTGACAGCACATGYTGATGAGTGTTAAAAGCATTAGGAACACTCATCCATTGCTGGTGGAARCACCAACTTTTTTAGCCACTTCAGAAGGGAATTTGGTGTTTTTTCAGAAATTTGAGAATAGCTCTATCCCAAGATCTAGACACAACACTCCTTGGCATATATCCAAAAGATTCCTTACTATACTGCAATGCAATTTGCTCATCTACATTTATAGCATCATTATTTATAATAGCCAGAAACTGAAAATAATCTAGATGACCCTTAACTGAAGAAGGGATTAAGAACAAGTGGTACATTTACTGAATGGCATACTATTCAGCTACTAAAAGCAAAGACATCAAGAAATTTACAGGCAAATGGATGGGACTAAAAAATATCCTGAATGAGGTAATCCAGGCACAGAATAACCAGCATGGTTTGTATTCACTTATAGATGGACATTGAGTATAAAGTACAGGATATCTGTGCTACAATCAACAAATACAAAGAAACTAACAAGGATGCCCCAAAGGAGGATGACTGAATCTCACTTGGAGGCAGAAATAAGTTAAACATTTGATGTGGGAGAGTGGGTGGAGAGGTAAACAGGAATGGGGATCAACTGTAGAGAGTAGGGGATGGGAAAGGGCTAGGAGAGAGGACGAATAAATAATTTTTCTTTTAATAAAGTTAAAGCTTCAAGCTCTGTAATGACAGAGATCTCATTAATCTCAGTTTCCAGTCTCATATTAATAACATATTACCTGAATTCTGTAAGCACTTGAAATTTTATTTTTAAAAAGATGCTTTCTGATATTCTGGATTTCTGTTATGCCCATTACCTTACTGATAGCCAAAATTTTCAACAGATAGCATAATTATTCATAGTGATCCAGAAGGGTCTTTATTGCTTCTTAATTTGTCAGACTCTAAGTACATGCCCTAAGCATTGTTCAAAAAAATCTTTGGGGAATATATAACAAAAACTAACTGTTGGGGCAACATGACAGGAAGACTTAAAGGCAATTGAAAAGACAGATTAAGGTTTTATTATAGATTTGAGCAAAAACACTGAAATTGTTGTATTGGTATTCTGTAAGCACTTGAAATTTTATTTTCAAAGAGATGCTCTCTGATATTCTGGGTTTCTGTTATGTCCATTACCTTACTGATAGCCAAAAATTTGAACAGATGGCATATTTATTCATAGTAATCTGGAAGGGTCTTTATTGCTTCTTAATTTTTTGGGTTCTAAGTACATGCTCAAAACATTGTTCAAAAAATCTTTGGGGAATATATGATAAAAACTTACTGTTGAGGCAACATGACAAGAAGACTTGGAGGTAGTTGAAAAGACAGACTAAGGTTTTATTATGGACTTGAGCAAAAACGCTGAAATTGTTGCATTGGTATTGTTAAAAATAAACACAATTTAGATTTCTCTGATGATACAACAACAACAATAAAAATATGAGCACTATATTACCACTGGGCACTGCACCAAGGAGTTAAATGTTCTACTATTGCTAACACAGAACTGTAACAAAAATAAAAACTGAAATAGGTTTAAGATTTGGTGAGACACTTCTGGAATGTCAAATGGGTTGTAAAATAATCACAAGTTATATAGGTATTTTGTACTAGTGCCTATAATTAGCTTTTAAGTTCCTTCAAAGTAACCATGTATCCTTTATCTGTAGTATATTGTTGCGGAACAGGGAAGCTTACACCACACCATTTGAAACTCTTTCTAAATATATTCTAAAATACTCAAGCTCTTTTGCTCCTGCTGTGCATTATTAATACGTAGAATTAAGAACCTTTTTTTCTTAGATCTTTTATGATTTTCAGAAATTGAAAACAAATTTTTTTCCAATTTCTACTTTAATTTCCCCCAAAATAATAACTTATAAGTGTAAGTGAATTACTGGAAATTTAATAATTGTAATGAAATTAACCATACTAATTACCATTCAATTTAGTCTTCAGCATTAAGTTACTTCAAAATTAACAATACAGGTTGCTTTGTGAGACAGATTCTTACACTGAGCCAACAGCTCACCATTCAGCTAAGTGGTCTGACAAGTGAGTTTCAGGGATCTACTTATCTCAGTAACCAAGACCTACACTGTGCAGTGCTTGCTTCTAAATAGAATTTGGGGATATGAACCCAGGACTGCATGATTACACAACTATCACTATCCCATCTGAGTTATCTCCCATGCCTCTTAGTAACCACTTAGCAAACTCAAATTTCTTATTTCAAGTTGCCCATGATACATAATTCTAATTAATAACTAAGACAATTATTTCAGCGATATGAAACCTGAGTCTCCTAATGTCCTGAAATTGAGACACTATGCTAGTTTTATAATATGATATGAATTCTGGGACATGTTATTCAAATTTGACAAAGACACATAAAATATAAGGCACAAGTCAGAAAGTATTATATAGGAGTGTAAAAAATGAAATGCAAAGTATCAGTCATCTTTTGAAATGTCATTATTGGTTTAATTTCACAAATTATGTGATTTGGTAAAAAATAATGATTATATGGCCATATGTTAATATGAGGTAGAGAGAACTAGTTTAAAGTTTTCATGTTGCTTTACTCTGTATTTTCTGCAAATAAACACCAATAATTTTCTCGGATAATTTTATAAATTAAACAACTATTCTAACCAATAAAACATTGTTCTCTCAGCTGCTTATCAATGGATTCTCCAGCCCTGTACTTATTGCTTAAAGTTCTGAAATCTGACAATTCTTAAGAAGTTGACCAAGCCCTATAATTTGAGAATACCAGGATGTAACTACACAAGTCTGTTCCCACAACTGATTTAYAGTTTCATTACATCTTTAAATTATATATATTTTTAAGTGCATGTAATACTGTATCCATAAATATGGCTACATATGTCCATAATGGATGCAGACCTGCATTATAACATTATATATTGCCAGGCAGGTATAGTAACGTGCCACTTACATGCTTTTTTTAAAAAATCATGTGTTCAAATGCAAGCCTCAAAGGTGATGATGCTAAAAAAAAAAAAAAAAAAAAAAGCATCGAGAAGCGATTCGACTAAAGGTACAGAGTGCTTTCAACAGAGTCTGGGGCCTTAGAAAACACTGCAAGGGAACATTCTTGCTCTTGCCAAAAAAGTCGCATAATAAAAACAAACAAACAAAAAACAACAAAACAAAAAACATAAACACTCTCTGTTATAATCAGGCACTCATTGAATCAGTCACTCCTTAGCATTTGGCTTTTGTAGCCTCCAGGATGCTGAGAAATAAATTATTCCTTATAAAGTACTCAGTTATTAATTTGAAAACCCCAAACTAAATACACATATATAATATGTTAACACGCATATGAAAATTGGGTAAAATTAGAGTTTTGTTTTTCTAAAAGGAAAAAGATTAAAATGATTTTGGTCATAATCAGGCTTGGGAAAATCAATAGGTGTATTTATAGCATAACATTATAAAGTAAATTGTTATAAGATATAAAAAAATTACATAAAAGTATTAACTTTTGAAGGGACCCCCTAGCCTCCTACCTCCCAAGGTTGCCTGTTTCCATCATTTCTGCTGCACTTCAGGGCTTCAGTCCTTTTCCCTCTCCCAATACCAGATCAGTTTCCCTCCCCACCCCTCATCACCCCCTCTGGACTTCCCACCACAAGGTCCACCTTCCCTCCCAGGCCCCTCCGTCCCTCCCCCGTTGTGGTTGCTTTCTTCTTCCTCCAAGTGTGGACTGAGCTGTCCTCACATGGACCCTTCTGCGTGTTGACCTTTTCATTCTGTGGACTGTATCTTGAGTATTCTGTGCTTTTCTTTTATTTCTTCTAATATCCACTTATTAGAGAGTACATATCATGCATGTCATTTTGGGTCTGAGTACAACACTCAGGATATTTTCTAGTTCCATTCATTTGCCTGCAAAACTAAGGATATCCTCATTCTTAATAGCTGAGTAGTATCCCATTGTGTAAATGAACCACATTTTCTGTATCCATATTTCTTTCATGGGACATCTGGGTTATTTCCAGCTTCTGGCTATCATAAATAAGACCATAGTGGAACATGTGTCCCTTTAGCATGGTGGGGCATCATGGTGAAAGACTCTCAGGACTCTAAGGGAGGGATCTTATATGAAATGCCCAACAGTAGGGAGAAGGAACTTATAGAGCCCACATCCAGCAGGAAGACAGGGCATCAAATGAGGGAGGGGGTTGCCATCCCATAGTAAAAACTCTGACCCACAATTGTTCCTGTCTGAAAGAACTACAGGAATGGAAATGGAGAGGAGCCTGAGAAARASAAGGTCCAGTGACAGGCCCAAAGTGGGGTACAGCTCAAGGGGAGGTCCCAAGGCCGGACACTATTACTGAGGCTATGGAGACCTCACAAAAAGGGACCTAGCATGACTGCCCTTCAGAAGAGCCAACAAGCAGCTGAAAGAGTCAGATGCAGGTATTTGCACCCAATTAATAGATGGAAACTGCTGACCACTGTGATTGAATTAGCTAAAAGCTGGAAGAAACTGAGAAGTGCAACCCTGAAGGAGGGCCAGCACTCTGAATTTGGACCCCTGAGATCTCTCACTGGACCATCAAACAGGCAGCATACACCAGCTGATATGAGGCCCCAAACACATATGCAGCAGAAGACTGCCGGGTCTGTGTTCAATCAGAGAAGATGCACCTAATCCTCAAGAGACTGGAGGCCCCAGGTAGTATAGAGGTCTGGTGGGGTAGGAGTAAAGGGGTGGGGACATCCTCATGGAGGTGGGGGGAGGGGAGGGAGTATGGGATGTGAAAGAGTTAGAGGGTGGACTGGGGAGGGGGTAATAAAATTTGAAGTGTAAAAATAAATATATAAATAAATAAATAAAATTTAAAAAGTATTCATTTTCAATTTTTATACTTTAAGTACAATTTTCTGGTTAGACATTCTGTAGCTAAATCCTCTCATACATTGCTCCTGACTCTCCTTCAAATTCATAAACTATTTATTATATTATGGCACAAATATATGTATATGTACATGTACATGTATATATGTATAAACTAAACAATTGGTCTTCAGTTTAAACGTTCCCAGCTTTCTTCAGCAGACTATAGTCTGAGAACTCATAGACATCTCCTGGCTCAGTCTTCCATTTCATTTTTATTCTAATTTAACTCTTGTTTAGAGAGCCATCTTGGTGAGATTTTATAACTTCTGATATTGCAAGCAAACACAGTCTTAAAGCAAACTTCTTGATCTGCTGCCTTTTCAATCTTTCTGCCCACATTTGAATATTGTTTCCTGAGCCTTTGGTATGGGAGTATTGTCTAGATGTATTCTTTGATACTGGGCTGCACAATTTTGTGTTTTGATTAATTGTGGTATTCTCCAACAGTTTCTATCTGTTGAAAAGCAAAGCACTCTAAAACTAATTACTTTTTAATATAAATATAACCAATGAAAAATCTGGTGCTTCTATTTCTGTACCTTATGTTAGTCCCCAATAACCACACAGAGAACCAAGTTTTATTTCAATCTTTACCTCAATACCTGGGCAGTTGAATGACTCATGATAACCCCTATGCTAATCCTGCAACCTGCCAGCCAAAAGCCCAAGAAACTCTCAGATTGTCATGATTTTCTCTTTGGCCTTCACGCGTTTTGTTTTTGTTGGTTTTGGGGGTTTGTTTGTTTGTTTGTTTGTTTGTTGTTCTCTTGGTGTCTTCATGAGCATCTCTTCACGGCAACCTCAGTCTGCTCTCCCGCCTTGTCCCCTCCCCCTGGCTAGCAGATGTCCTACACTACTCTCTTTTCTTTCTAGCTTGGAATGACCAGCATTTATTGACAAGACAGAGAATAAATGGTAACAATTTTTTATACAAACTTAAGACAGTAGATCCTTGGCATAAGGGATATAATGTCATGTGCAGATTGAAACAAGATATGAGAACAGAGAAATCGTAATTGGAATAATAAAAGGATAGCCTTTACACTGCAAACAAAAATTTATGTCTACAAGGTTGTATTGTTGAGGGGTGAAGAATATATTTATGTGTGGTTCTAAGGACAAATGTTTATAGACTGGTGTTAAACATTATAGTACATTAGTAAATTATTAGTGGAAAATTCTTGTCCAATAATCTTGACTTCATCAGTATTAAGTAACTAGGTAGGTTCCTAGCTACAGGCATAGTTTTCTCTTTTTTTGAAAATTTAAGACTGTTCATTTTAAAATCATTTAATAATGCTCCTTTAAGAGTATCTCAACCAGCTTTAAATTTATTTATTTTAAAGAAAATTAAATAATAACCCATTGTCAATTTGTCAAAATTATCAAATATTGAGAGCTCAATATTGCAATTGCCATTTTAAGTTTGAAAATTGTAGAAATGCCTAGAACAGTATTTCAGTAAAGAAAATAAGGATGAGAAAAATGGGAATATAACATGTCTACATCTTTATTGTAATTTGTAAAATGAAGCATCTTGTCAGTTAGTAGTAAGATTTGCCAAGAAATTCATGATCCTAAACTTCAATTTTACCATATAAGACTCTGGGGAAGCTGGTTATCCTTAAATGTACTGTAACATAACTATTAATTCTGAAAACTGAGATGTATGCTAGAATATGTAATTAGCAGTTAGGTCAAGTGAACAAAGCTTAGGAGACCTATTAAAAATTAAAGAAAGGAAAGTTTGACATAAATTACCAAGATCAAATCAGTAGCTGATGTTAAAGAGAAAATAGAGAAGATCTTTGATCACAGGCCACAGGGTAAATTTTCCTGAAAGAACACCAAATGGCTTATCCTATAAGATCAACAATACATTAAATGAGACCCCAAAGAATTGCAAAGCTTCTGTAAGGCAAAGGATACTGTCAATAGGACAAAAAGGCAACCAACAGATTGGGAAAAAAATCTTTACAATCCTACATCTGATAGAGGGTTAATATCCAATATGTTCAAGGAACTCAAGAAGTTAGACTCTAGACAACCAAATAATTCTATTTAAAATGGGGTACATAGCTAAACAAAGAATTCTTAACTGAGGAATATTGAATAGCCAAGAAGCTTCTAAAGAAATGTTCATCAGCAAAATGAAAATCAAAACAAATCTGAGATTCCACCCCACAGCAGTCAGAATGGCTAAGATCAAAAACTGAGGTGAGGGCAGATGCTGTGAGGATGTGAAGAAAGAGGAACACTCCTCCATTGCTGGTGGGATTACAAGCTGGTACAACCACTCTGGAAATCATTGTGGTGGTTCCTCAGAAAATTGGACATAGTACTACCTGAGGTCCCAGATATACAATTCCTGGGCATACACTCAAAAGATCTTCCAAAATATAACAAGGACAAATGTTCCACTATGTTCACAGCAGCCTTATTTATAATAGCCAGAAACTGGAAAGAACACAGATGTCCCTCAATAGAGGACTGGACACAGAAAATGTGGTACAATTATACAGTGGAGTACTGCTCAGCTACTAAAAACAATGACCTCATGAAATTCTTATGCAAATGGATGGTACTAAACAATATCATCCTCAATAAGGTAACCCAGTCACAAAAAGAACACACATGGTATTCACTCACTGATAAGTAGATATTAACCCAAAAGCTTGAAATACCCAAGATACAATTCACAGATGGCATGAAGCTCAAGAAGAAGGAAGACCAAAGTGTGGATGCTTCAGGCCTTCTTAGAAGGGGTAACAAAATACTCAAGGGAGGAATTTCAGAGACAAAGTGTGGAGCAGAGACTGAAGGAAAGGCCATCCAGAGACTGTCCCACCTTCTGACCCATTCAATGTACAGACATCAAACCCAGACACTACTTCAGATGCCAAGAAGTGCTTACTGACATGAGCTTGGTATGGTTGTCTCCTGAGAGAGACTGCCAGAACCTGACAAATACTGAGGCAGTAAGGATGACTTTATTGGACATCCAAGGTAGGAGACACCCTTATTTCTGGGAAGGCTTGATTCCCCAGTGTAGGGGAATGCCAGGGCTGGGAGGTGGTCATTTGTGGTTGGGAGGGGAAGCAACCTCATAGAAGCAGGGGGAAGGAGGATGAGATGGGGCTTTTCTGGAGAGGAAATGGAAATGGGATAACATCCTGAAATGTAAATAAAGTGTCCAGTAAAAGAAAACAAAAAATACAAAAGAAATAATTTATTTAATGGTGCTAATACTGTACCATGATCAGATATTTTATGTAAATTTAAATGTCATTTTTATTTCCTCCAATGAAAGGAAATCATGAGAGTCATAACTTAGTTTTAGCAATATACAGATTGCCTGTATCCCAGAGTGTTTCTATCTAACTATCCCTAATCTGGAAGCTTATAGCTTCTTGAATAATCTACATTTCTGAAAGATTGTACACTGAAGACTTCAGATTCCAGCCTCCTCTGTCAACCCAGGTCTAGAATAATTCACACTGCTGAATAAACTTACTCCTTTTAATTCTGTCTTAAATTTGGACTTTTTGGGGAGTCCATGGGGAAGATTTTTACATTTCTTCTTCCTGGAACAAATTATATTTACTAATTTTGGAGCCTCCACATATCAGACAGTTTTCTATTTACCTGTTTTTCCAGTGGTTCTCATGTAGTGGTGACCTCCACCCCTAAAACTACTTCATTGTTACATTATAATTGTAATTGTTATAGTTATTAATCATAGCATAAATAGCTTGTATGCAAAATATGTATAAGTATCTTATATACAAATTATCTGAGTTGCAACCCCCCAAAAGGGCCAGGATGACAGGTTTAGAACAGCCATCCTTAAGTTATAGATAATTGGAACACAAATCCCAATTACCCTGGAAAATATAGACAGCACAGTTAACTCTTGACAGTTCTCCCAAGCTTTTATTTTTATTATTAGGTATTATATTTTATGTCAGAAATTAAGCTCAACACCTTTATATCATTTTAAATTAATTATACATATAATTTTTTCACTTGCCTCTGTTATATTTTCACATTCCTAAAATTTAAAATGTAGAGCCTTAATTCATCTTCAGTGAAAACTATGTAAAGCTTTAGGAAAATTTAAGAATTACTAAGTTGTCATTACTATATGTTGCAGAATACTAAGTTCTAGTAACTGTTGATGTTTCAAAATGTAAATATTATTTTCAGCAATTCATGGAAACAAGTCTAAATGATATGCATTGTAATATTGGTTGCATAATTTACCAAATCAACAGGAAACATAAAAGATATGAAAAAGTAAAGTGTTAGGAGCTGTCTAGGATTTGCTAAACGCTAGCAGGTGATCTTCCTAAGACATTTTTGTTATGAATTGTTGACTATAATGAATGAACCCTTGCAGGCACGCCCCAAGGGATGACATTTGAGAATTGATTCCTGCTATTTATATGCTTTTCATGTCAATATTAAATTAATATATAATTCCTGAGCATTAGCTCACCCTATTGAGCAAATTTTCTGCAGATCAATGAAGATGGACTCTTGTAGTTATGCTATGCAGACAAATAGATTATTCTATTCAAAATCCTAAATTATACTAGTATTAGGCCCTTTGTAATTAGGGCTACAACTATATTTCTCTCTCTCATATGAATACTGCAAATAGAACTATACCAGTCTTCACATGCCTTGAGTTAATTGCTTCTGAGATAGAATGAAGAAATTTACAATTTACAATATATCTTAGGGCTTTAGAACAATTGATCAAATGCAATAAAAGGGAATGAACAATTTATTGTAGGTTCAAGGATAGAAGATAAAATATTGACTGAACTTATCTATACAAAACTTCAATGCTACGTTAGGCACAAGAATTATAGGTTCAAACTCTCAATGAACCTGTGCAGCTAGTGACAGAATATGAATGATTTGCTAGATAACTACTCTTCATGAAAACGCAAATAAACATCTCTATTTGTAAACTTCCTCAATTTTTATTTGAATTTATGTTTCAACTTGTGGCAAACTTGGATCATGTGTCCTGGGAAAGTACTAAAACTAGGAGTGATGGCTTTGTGTATGCAGAAAACTTACCTACATGCAGTATGAGAATTAAAAACTGTGGCAAAAGGTAGATGGCAGAAGTGAAATATAGAGAAAAATTTTAATTTTCTCTATATTCTTAATTAATTTTAATTAAATTTTATGTAATTATTAAAATTATAAAATTTAAATTTAATAATTATTAATTTAATAATATAAATTTAATAAATTATTAAAAAGTATTAAATTTAAATTTACTTAAACTAATTTTAATTAAATCTAATAGAAACATTACAGTGAAATGTCACAGAGATGACGAGCTGAGCACAGATGAAGAGAAAAGTAAGAGAAAGTAGAATTAAGGATCCAAAAGAACAGGATTTAGAATAATAGTAGGATGGATTTAGTGTAGATGTTAACAAAAAACTTCTAAAAATCCAGTAATTCTACCATCCTCTCTTTCCATCCTTAGCTAACCTYTCATTTAATTCAGGAAAAAAATCTATTCTACATTATCAAATTATCTCTACCATAATTTACTGAAAACATTTATGTAAATTACCATTCTGTTGTCACTCGTATTTCACTAGGTCATACTCTTATTCCCATATTTATGATAGTTCGATTTTAGAAATATTGTCTTTGAAATATGTTAAGTCAATTTTGGTGAGTATTACAATTTTCAAACTATTTCCTTTGCCTATTTTCCTTGCTCCTTAGCCCTGAGATTCTTTTTTCTATGTGCTAGTAATGTTTATGATATCCCGGCAACATGTGTTACTGATCAGTTTTAAAATCAAGGCTGGAATGCAAGCCTGTTAAAATTAGGTCAGTTTCCCTTTGTCTCCTGACACTTCAGAAATTTTGTTCATAAATCAGAAAAATGAATGTACTTTGGACTTTAATATTTTGTCCTGCTGAACTTTGTCTCTCTTTAAGAGTGCCTAAGAGTTCCCCTCTAAGATTTTGTCTACTAGATATCTATGAAATCTCAACAATATGGCTACCTTAGCAAAACTAAGCAATGACAACACCACTTGACATGACAGCGTGAACAAAAGAAGTCTCATTAGTTGACTCTGGGAGATTGCCTAAAAGCCATAATTTTTCAGACATGTAAAGTTTGTTTTTCCTAGAGATGAGCTTTCCAGTGTTTTATACAGTCCCACATTGTCAGCCCAATACCAAGTGCTCAGCCGTTAGAGCATATATATGATATACATGATATATTAGTTAATGATCACAGAAGGTTATATATGGGTACATGTGTTTATAACTGTAAYGATTATAAATTGCAAGTTATTATAAATATATAAGTATTATAGAATATTAAGTAACTATAAAGAGCAATTTCCCCTGAAAATATTTTACATTTTCCCTACTTCACTCTAATTTTTTAAAAAGAAGTTGATATTTACATGTATTTAAGCATTTTCCTCTCTTAATACATACACATATGTAATTTAAGTATGTATGTAGTCTACACATATGATATAGTGTACTTGGATTAAAAGTGATTGATGCATCTTGAGGTATATGTCTGTATAATATGCTATGGTAGATTGTTTACTGATATTTTTAGTGTTGATAATGTAATAGATCTGCATCTCAAAATCAAATGAATCACAGATGTAAGCTGTTGCTTAAGCTGGGCTATTTGAGGGTATTAATTATAGATGAATGTATTTCAGTAAGACAAAATTGTTCAGTTTCTTGCTTTTCTAGTCCACATCATTCATTAGCTGGTCAGGTCTCAGGTCCTGTGTTCGTTTTTTCACTTTTTCACATCTATTTTTTTATTTGTACTATGCATAAAGTCTCAGCATCTGTCAGAACCAATAATTTCAAATATTTCCCTGCTTGGCTTTTAAAAGGTAACAAAAATTCCTTTTTCAGAATACAGATTTGACACTCTCAAAAATGATATTATATTACCACTTCCCAAAAATCATTGAAACAGTGTGATCACCCTAATTTTATAGATCTCTAAGAGTATTTAAAAATTTTTTTTCCTCAATACTGCCAAGTGAAATAAATGTTTCTCATTGGTAACGTTATTTGATCTGTTAATAAAGCATTTTGAAACCAATGATACTACTTGGAAAGTAACATGTCTTTTCCAGTAAAGGCATACATAAAATCTTACTTCATTTTTCCCTTTAATAGGGCTTTTATGGAAAAATGAAAATAGTATATTATTAATCTTTCTTTTTTGTTGTACTCTATAATGCTGACTTCTAAGTTTTGTTGCCAGTTCACATCTTTTGATTTCTACCTTCTTGAGCTTCAGTTATCAACAAGTATAAAAATAGCATGTTTCAAAATTAAATTAATACTGAACTTCAGTGAGAGTGATGGTTAGATATTCATAATGTAGGGGAAAATCATCAGATAATTACTCTTTACTCTGTTGACCTTCAGGTCTGTCAATGATGAGTTACTGTCTTAACTAAATTAGTTGGTGGGAAGAGATCTAGCATTCTGGTGCATGGTTCTTGAGACAGGAGATCCATGTCTATATAACAGTATAGCACATGTACCCGTGTGTGTGCACATGTGCACACATGTGCGCATGCGCGCACGCACACACACACACACACACACACACACACACACACACACACACACACACACACAAATCAAGGGCGATGGTGTCCCTATCTCTCTAGCGTGATCCCTGTCTAACTACTGGGGGTGGTCTCTTCAGGTTCTATGTGCCCACTGTTGGGCATGTGCCTAAGGTCACCCACACTGTTTCTCTTCTGTTTCCCCCCAACACATAATCTGCCCCTTTTTGCTTCCCCCTCCCTTCTACCACCCATGTCCCTCCCTTTCTCTCTCCCCCATGACTAATTTGTTCTCCCTTCTAAGTGTGATTGAAGCATCCTCACTTGGGCCTTCCCTCTTGTTTAACTTTA
>BDUI01009503.1:43425-67837 GCA_002335545.1 Apodemus speciosus | reverse complement strand
GGGTCCTCTGGAGGGCAGCCTGTGCTCCTCACGCCTGAGTGCTCACTCTAGCCTCTCTCTCGGTTGCTTTTAGACTGTGGTGAGGTAAAACATCATGGCAAGGATCATGCATTAAGGTGGGGCTGCTTACCTCATGGTGGCTGAGAGGCAGACAGGTGAGAGGCGGGGACCAGGCACAAGATGCTTTCAGCATAACCCAGTACCACACCCCACGCTCCAGACCCAGCCTCCCAGCTTCTACTATAACCCAGTACCACACCCCACGCTCCAGGCCCAGCCTCCCAGCTTCTACTATAACCCAGTACCACACCCCACGCTCCAGGCCCAGCCTCCCAGCTTTTACTATCTCTCTATAAGGCCACCAAAGGCATGGCTACAGGCCGGGTTATTCCTCTGACTTTGTCACAATACCCATGATCCAATCACTTCCCCCAAGTCTACCTCTGAGCATTTCAATCCCTGAGCCTTCTGGGAACATTTTCTATCCTGGATGGGTTACTCCAAAATTGACATTTAGAGTCATGGATACTTTCTCAGAAGTATGAAAAGAAGGCCTGGGTTGGAAAACATGTGAGCATTTCTTTGGATCCCTTTAATAMAATTAATACTTAAAATGGAACAGCACTGCACATACCATACTTGACATTGACCTTTCAAAGCTGACCTTTAAGACATGATGTCATGTGTCATGATAGGGAAAAAAACTCTGGCATGCTGACCCATCAAATACAACACACACACACACACACACACACACACACACACCTGGCAGACTTGGTTATCCATGTTTGCTAAGGGCACAACCGGTCTTCCTCAGAGGGCCAGACCGGAGTCCCATTCTATTGTCTTATTTAACCACAGTCTCTCTCTGTTCTGGGAGACTGGTGACACCCTAGAAGACCCACTCTCTGAAAGGACTCAAAGCAACTGAGCGTCTGGGATATCCACCATGAAATGCTTAGAAACCCTTTCCTTTTGTGATATTCCACTTCCCTTTAAGAGAAAAATCTTAGAGTAAGGAAATTATAGAGGAATGTTAATCCAGCAACATGACTGCTCTAGCTGTAGCATAGATACACCCTTAGTACACACCTTCAGTCCCAGACAATGAAAGTAAAGTTAGTTGGTAGAAAGAAGTAGCCATGTTTGAAGGTGACATCTAATTGAGGGGCAGACAAAGTGATGAATCAGAGAAAGATTTGACAGAATGAGTCAAAGATACAATATGCCCTAGTCTCATGAGAAGRGACAGGAAGGAAAGGYGACTTGAGAGAGCAGTGTAGAGAAAGGGCAGGGGGAAGTTTTATRGGGACAATTATAGAGAGACAGGTTGCAGAGAGAGAACAAGCTAGACACGGGTGAAGACGGAACAAGCCACAGAATTAGAAGGAGCCACGAATTAGARCAGATTGCCAAAGTTAGAGGCCAAGCAGARTATTCAGAAGCTGAAGAGAAGCCAGGTTAAACTGGTCATCTTGGAGAGGACTTTGAGCCAGAGCAGCTGAGTTGACCAGCCAGCCAGAGATCAGAAAGAGATAAAAGGGGTGAGCTTATTCAGCAGTAAGTCTCAGAGTCTGAAAACATTCTAGGCCTAGATAAGATTGTACAGAGGCTAGAAGCTTCCAAGACTAGGGCTAGATTAGCAGACAGYCAGTAAGTCTCTGAGAGGACAGTTATATCAGGCAAATAAAAGTACATTTACAGGCAATATCTGAACACTTATTTTTACCCGCTTGTTAGGAAAAATAAACCAAAAACTGTTATAGGAAGTTGGAAAATTCAATTGTATTCTAATCATGGGACAGTCTACTGAGTRAGAGGACCAGCTTCACAATAGAAACAGCCTCAATTCTAACCCTGACTCCTCCACACCGATTCTCCGAGAATTCCCGTGTGGAATGATTCACTGTCCCCAGGCCAGTGTCCTCATCTTCAGAGCTGGTAACAACCAATCCATGGCTGGTGATCCTGTAGGAGACCCTGTGAATGAGTGAACGTGACTCTTCCTTATGGCATGGGCTACAGAGTGAGGATGTCACTGTAAAATGTGAACCTTGATTTGAAACTGCGGCTGGGGTGAGGGGAGGAGGGACCCGTTCAGCTGTGAGCCCATACTTAGAATGTGGGAGAGCACTGCTTCAGCTTCCTGGACCCGTAAAAAAAATAACTGTGACTGATCACCCTTTCAGCATTTAGATTTTTTTTTTCCGAGACAGGGTTTCTCTGTATAGCCCTGGCTGTCCTGGAACTCACTCTGTAGACCAGGCTGGCCTCGAACTCAGAAATCCACCTGCCTCTGCCTCCCAAGTGCTGGGATTAAAGGCGTGCGCCACCACCGCCCGGCTAGCATTTAGATTTTAATATCTGTTATTACTTTGTGAATGTTTTGCCTGAATTCATGTTTGTGCACTGTGTGCGCCTGGTGCACATGGAGGCCAGAAGTGGATGTGAAATCCCCTGTAACTAGAGTCACAGATGCTTGTGAACTGCCATGTAGATGCCTGGAGTCGAACCTGGGTCCTCTACAAGAGTGATCAGTTCTCTTAACTGCTCAGCCATCTCTCTAACTCTACCCTTTCAGTACTTAATTGACTATTATTTCCCAGAGCACAAAATCCATAGAAAAAAGTCTATACAGTATATGGATGTCTAATTGATGAAAGAATGCACAGATTGAAAACCCAGATATTCAATCCAGTTGCTAACCTGCAGAAGCCCTTGCTGCCCCGTCCCCAGAAGCCCTTTTTTTTCTCTCTCCATCAGAAACATTTCTTTGCATATTAAGGGTAATTGCTATTTAATTTTTAATTCTCGTAACTTAGATGGCAATTATTTCCTTGCTTTGATTCTAATTTACTCAAAAGAGAAAAATGGTTCTGTCCAGACTTGGGAGCGCATGGTCACCCAAGCAAGTTTGGAGGGTTGTGTTCTTTGTCCAGACAGATGGGGAAGGGACTACTGAAATGGCGGCTGCTTGCTCCCCAGTGGCCTCCGGAGATGGAGAATGGAGGCTTGCAAATGACTTCCTACCTGCCTCATGTCCTCCATGCCACCTATGGAATATAATGATTTTTGCAAAAACAAAAGTAATGGGATAAATCCTTTTAGAATTGCTTTCAAAGCCAACTGTGTGTTCACATCCAGAAGTGCCAAGGAGCAGGGAGAGGCTTACACTGCCCTTCTAGGGTTTGGTTGGCACCTGCATGGAGGATTTTCCATCTTATTTATTAATCGTTACAATCAACTAACATTTTCCTCTCACTCTGAATAATTCTTAACTATGTCTCTCCCTAACAGAAGATAGATCAACAAGAGAGACCCAGAAAGAAGTTGACGGCTGTGCCCGTTTTGTGTCAGCTCAGAAGAGACCCAGAGGAATAAATAAGTCTAAAGGAGGTCTCAAAGAAACCTTAGAATTCTTAAGTCCTCTGTAAGAAGAGAGCGGGAGGAGGATTTTAATTGACACTGAAGTGTCTTTGCAGGGGGCATATTCAGATCTCCTGTGCTCATATTTTGGTGTGATGTGTCCTGAGCCCCATTGATATCAGTAACTTTATTTGAATTATGAGGAATTTGAGGGGGAAAGTGGCTGGGAAGGTGACAAAAGATAACCTTAAAACCAGGAAATTATAGCCTTGTCATGACACCAGGAAGAAATAATCATCCTAAGAATTTCTAATAACAGGAGCCTAAAGGCAAAATAGGCCAGAACAGAAAGGGAATTTTACAACTGAAGAATGATGGGCAGAGATTTCAGAACGGTCTTCAGCCATGAACAGAAACCCTGGACTAAATCATCAAGATCAGGAGGTTTGAGCGCCTTAGGGCTGCCTCACTCACTCTTGGTGTGAAGGAGACCACTGGAGAACATACATTTGTTTTTCAGGCACACAAGGAAGGCTGGGGTAGGTATGACCCTTGATAAGTCTCAGTAGGTCTAGAGGATTAAAATCAAGATTAAGGATACCCTCTAATAATGTCAGCTAAGGCCAGAAACAGAAATCAGAGGCATTCCCAAACATTGTGAAATTAAAATACTCTCAACAAATCACAAAGAAAACGAGAAAATTTTATTACCAAAAGGGAACTGGAAAACAGCATAACACTCCATAATGGCGGAGGCAAGCCATATTTACAGGAAGACTTGTCTCTTTTGTTATAGGTGCGGTTTTCTAGTCCTGGGGAGCAAACACRGGCTCTTACACTTTTGAAGCCAGCACTCTGAGCACAAGTTGTACTCCAGCCTGCAGAGTCATGATCTTAAGTGCCTACTCAAAAAAGAAGAAAGCTTTAAATCAGTGGGATTACCTTTTATTTAAGGAAATTATAAAAGGCAAATTTTAGTGATCAAGGAAATTAACCTGTAAGCCGTATTGATTAACTTAGTTAGCTTTCTGTGGTTGTGATAAACACCATGACTAAGAGCAACATGAGGAGTTCTGAAGTCAACATTGTCCTTATATTAATGCGGAATAAAACCATGATCAGAAAAGCAAGTTACAGATTAACAACCTCCATGAACACAGGCCTAGCAATCACTATCACAACACTGGCCAACTAAAGTTAACGATACGTAGGATGAAGTGTATACCAAGACGGATCATGATACACCCCAGAATATAAAGATAGCTGAGGAATGTGAATAATACGGTAGCAAATAATAAGATCATCTCAATAGACAAAGGAAAACTACTTGGCAAAATCTAAGATCTGGTCCTGATTTTAAACAGCTCACAGGAGCTGGAGAAACGGTTCAGCCTGCGGTATTAGCAAGCTCCTAGGGAGACACTTTTGTCTCAGACACAATGTAGTTCTTTCAAGGTCTGTAAGGAATTGTGTTGGAATTTTGATGGGAATTCCATTGACTCTGTAGACTGCTTTTGGTAAGATGTAGCCATTTTTACTAGGTTAATCCTACTGATTCATAAGCATAACATAGAATATATGTCTATCTTTTGGTATCTTCTTCAATTCCTTTCTTCAAAGACTTGGAGTTCTTGTAATACAGGTCTTTCACTTGCTTGGACTTACACCAAGATATTTTATATTATTTATTGCCATTGTGAAGGGTGTTGTCTCCCTAATTTCTCAGCCTGTGTATTGATTATATAAAGGAGGGCTACTGATTTTTTTTAGTTAATTTTGTATCCAGCTATTTTGCTGCAAGTGTTTATAAGCTGTAGGGGTTCTCTAGTAGAAAATCTGGGGTCACTTATGTATGTATACTATCATATCATCTATAAATAAAGATAACTTGTCTTCTTCTTTTCCAATTTATATCGCCCTGATCTCCTTTAGTTGTCTGATTACTCTAGCTAAAACTTCAAGTCTATACTGAATAGATATGGAGAGAGTAAGCAGCCTTGTCTTGTCCCTGCTTTTACTGAAATGGCTTCAAGTTTCTCTCCATTTAATTTGATGTTGGCTATTGACTTGCTGTGTATTGCCTTTATTGTGTTTAGGTATGTCCCTTGTATCCCTAATCTCTTTTAACATGAAGGGATGTTGGATTTTGTTAAAGGCGTTTTCAGCATTTAGCGAGATGATCATGTGATTTTTTTCTTTCAGTTTGTTTATAGGGTGGCTTATGTTGACAGTTTCATATCTTGAACTATCTCAGCATCCTTGGGATGAAGCCTACTTGATCGTGGTAGAAGATATTTTGATGTGGTCTTTGATTTGGTTTTCGAGTATTTTTTTGAGTATTCTTGCATCAATGTTCATAAGGGAAATTGGTCTGAAATTTTCTTTCCTTGTTGAGTCTTTGTGTGTTATAGATATTAGGGTGACTGTGGCCTCCCAGAAGAAGGTTGGCAGTGCTCCTTCTGTTTCTGTTTTGTGAATTAAGTTGAGGAGTATTGGTATTAGCTCTTCTTTGAAAGCCTGGTAGAGTTCTGTGCTAAAACCATCTGGCCCTATGTAACAGGCACAGCTTGGTCTTCATGTAGGACCCTAAGAGTAAGAACAGGGCTGTCTCTGACTCTTCTGCCTGCCTTTGGACCCCTTTCCTCTAACTGGGTTTGACTTCTCTAGTTTCAATAAGAGAAGGTGCCCTTAATCCTACTGCAAATTGATATGCCAAGGCTGCATATTCTCTGAAGAGGCCTCCCCTTCTCTGAAGAGAAAGGGAAGGGAGATGGACAAGGAGGAGAAAGGAAGGGAAGCTGATATTAGGATGTTAAATCAATCAATTAATGAATGAAAAACAAACAAAAAATAACGTGGTTAGAGTTGGTGGTGCATGTCTTGAGTCCTAGGACTTCAGAGGCAGAGACAGGTGCATCTCCATGAATTTGTACCTGTCTGCTCTATGGCGTGAGTTCCAAGTTGTGCAGGGCTACATAGTGAGACCTTGTGTTCTTTAAAAAATGGAGCAACAGCAAAACAAATCAAACACGTGAGGTCTAGGGTTAGGACTGGGGTATGGAAGGCAGGACCTGGGGTTGGCCTCTGGCTGACACATTCTGTATTTACATACCTGTAACCCTATACACACAAACTACACTCATCTGCACACATACAATTTTTTTTTCCAGGTGAATAGAAAAGAACTTTCCGTCAATCCACGCTGATCACCCGAGTCTCTCAATTTTCTATGACTTAGTGTACTGCTATTAATTTTGTAGGTGTAGCTCTCACCTCAGTGTGGCTTTCATAAAAATGGAGAGAGGCCAAGATGCCGGAGTCTTATCAGGGCAGTGCTGGGGATGAGAGCGGTGTGCTGTGTTCCTTGGAAGTTGCTCATTAGGTTTGCTCAGCCTATTTTTTGCATTAATATTTTTAATGAATTACTCCATTGATTTAAAAAACAAAGAATAATAATGCTTCGTGGATGGTACAA
This sequence comes from Apodemus speciosus, assembly GCA_002335545.1. Taxonomy (NCBI): domain Eukaryota; kingdom Metazoa; phylum Chordata; class Mammalia; order Rodentia; family Muridae; genus Apodemus; species Apodemus speciosus. The sequence continues at coordinate 60,996 of BDUI01009503.1, read as the reverse complement.
CCTACAGCCTGGCACCTGACCTGTCCTGTGGCACCATGACTAAATGCTTTCTGTCCCCACGACCTTTGCTCACAGTGAACCCTCCAGTCAGGGGTGGGGTTTTAGGCATGTGTGGCTTGGTTGCTGTTCAGAATGACTTTAGGGTAGTTGGAAGAGCACACACATATAACCAACAGGGCCTTTGGCAGCTAGGGCATGAGAAGCTGGGGGAGGCTTCTGTCAGACAGGGACAGTGTTTACTTACACTTAGAGAATCTCTCTTCTTCTCTCCCCTCTTCAAAAGTTAACAATATAATGAATCCTTTCCTAAATAGGAGTTCCATGGGGTGTACACATAAGAACGAGCCTTATTGGGGAGGTAATGGGGCCTGCACAAGTAATGGGGTGATACTCATGAATCCATCCATCAGTATTTTATTCAGCGTCTTCTCTGTGTGCCAAGACTATTCGAGGCTTTGCGGGCACACAACAAGCTCTCTGCTTCACAGCCGGGGAGAAACAGTCCACAGATAAAGTAGCGCTGGCATTTCATCCACAAGGGCTTTGGGATTCCCTGAGAAGCAGGAAAGGAGAGTATGGAAAGGGAGGCTAGCCATCATGACTTCTCTAACGAGATGAAATTAGACTGTGTCTGAAGGAAATGAGCCAGAAAGAACAGAAACACAGGACGCTGGGGGCAGGAGCACATTTGGTACTTTGGCAAGACAGAGGAAGACAGAGCATGGCTGTGGCAGAGGGTGTGGGTGGCTCGTGATRCCCCTGGACCAGGCAGAGGGGCACAGGGAAGAGAGCGTTACACCGAGAGGGACATGGGAGCTGCTGGAGAGTTCTGAGTGAGACATGACATGTTCTGACTTCTGTCTAGAAGAGACTACTCCAGGTGCCAGACTGCTATTGATTCTAGTAGGGCAGAGGCTGAAGGAAGGAGTCCAGTTAAGACACTGGGACGCAATCCAGGCAAGAGGTGATGGCGGCTTGACTCAAGGTGTGACCGGTACAGATGAGTGGGAGCCATGCTCTGGATGTGTTTCTAAGATGGTGCCAGCAGGATTACTGATGATTAGATACAGAGAACTGAGAGACACGGAAGAGCCAAAGATGATTACTTTAATCATTTAGCAAGAGTTAATGTAGTAATTCTACGCTGGGCCCTGTTCCAAGTTCATGGCAATTGCTGATCATCTTGGCAGTGGCCTCGTGAGATAGATACTATTTTCGTCCTCATTTTCCTCTGCTGGTGTGTTGGCTCTGAAAGGCAAGGAGGGTGGAGCTGACATTTACTTAGAGGAGATGTTGAAGAGGTTTGGGGCAGCACATTAAGGTTGGCGTTATGGTTGAGGTGGTTGGAATGGCTTTCCGGTGGTATCAAGCCGGCAGGCATGTGTGATAGAAGGCTGTAGTGAGGCTGGAGCATGATCTGAGACGGAGATGTGTGTTTAGCCATTTTACAGTATTGGGGTGGAATTGGCGAAACTGGACAAGATCTTTAAGGGAGTATAGGCACAAAAGAGAAAACTATCAACACCAACCTTGCAATATTTGCATAGAAAGGACACATGCTCAGAGAGGGCACAGGAATGCCACAGGGCATGGCATCTCAGCAGTCAGACTGAGGAAGAGTTTGAAGAAGGAAATATGTGCAGGCATGAGATGCTATCGATTGGTCAAATAAGAGTGACCAGAAAGCTTCTGGCTGCCTTGAAAAACTCCATTTCATTAAAAGAGAAGTAAAGGTTTGAGTGTAACAGGGGACCCAGAGAAAGAGATCAGGAAACAATAAAAACAAATAATTGAAATTCTCTTATGGTCCTTCCTCTCTTCTCCCCACTCCCTCCTCCTCTTCCTCCTCCTCTTTCTTCTCCTCTTCTCCTCCTCCTCCTTCTCCTCTTCCTCTTCCTCTTCCTCTTCCTCTTCCTCTTCCTCTTCCTCCTCCTTCTTCTTGAGACAATATCTCATTCTGCAACCTGAAACTCACTATATAGCCAAAGCTGGCCTTGAACTCTTGGCAATCTTGTTGCCACAGCCTTTTGAACACTAAGATTATAGATAGGAGCCATTAATATCTGGCTCAAGGAATTTTCCATATAAAGAAATATGACCGAATCCAGAAGAAAATGCAGGGTTGAGAAAGTTTGTTTGTAGATAAGTGAAATCAAAACACATTTCTAAGCAGATAAAATTGGCCAAGTAGAAAAGACAAAAGGCATATATTGAAATGGAACAGGACATACCACGGGCTGATGGGAGGCACAGGGTCATGAAACAGGGGCTTAGCTTCATGCAGAAACAGAGAATGTCCATCTTGAGCAGAGGGGAGGGGGGAAGAAGATGGGAAGGAGGAGGGAGAGAAGAAGGAGGGGGGAGAAAGGCTGTGTGCAGATGATGCATCTTGTGGGAGATGCAGTCATTTGTGGAAGGTCTCCTCCGGCTGCTTCTATTTTCTCAGTGAAATAGTAAAGGTCTAAAGTTAAGGGAGGAACAAAGATGTGTTGGAGCTTTGAGGAGAGAGAAGTTGTGAAATGAACATTTCCAAAAATGGGGCCATCATCTAGAACTTTCTCCAAACCATGGCTCAGCCCGTCATTCCAGTCTCTTCCTTGSATTTAGAAAAGGGTGTTTGTTTGTTTGTTTGTTTGTTTGTTTTTGTTTCTCAGGAGGTCATGGGGATGTAAACACCGAGTTGTCCGGGTATTCCTAACTGGTTTGCATGATGTGCCTGGACCAGGTTAAGCAAGAAGTAAGCCGGCTGAGAGTAATTCTCTTGAGTCAAGATGCTGTTCTTCTTGGGAAATCTAAATCTTACTTCCTTCTATTTGCAAAGGGTTTATATGATTAAATCCACGAATCAGAATAATAATCAAAGCACAAGTCCCCTTTGCTTTTTCTCTTAGAAACAAGACAAATAAGATAGGAGGCTCTTTGTGGGAATCAAGGAATTTGGGCATGAAGAGACATAATTAGGAAGGCAGTGGTCACCCTACACTAGTAGTTGTGCATAGATGTACTTTTTCTGTGTCTGTCAAGCATAGGCATATTTAAGTCAATTAATACCTCTTCTGTAATGATTATTGGCAAGAACATAGTTACTTGCCCTTTCTTCTACCATGATGACAAACGAATTTCTATAGAATTTCCTTTTTCAAAACCACAGCAATCTGATAACCTTCGACAGGGTAGAGCATGATTCCCGAGGTCCTGGGGCATCCCTGAAGCATGAAGTCGCTCTCCTAGCTCCAAGGCTGTCTGCTCGCCACTCAAAAGCTGTCCTCCGACGGTAAGAGTGGGCAGGAGAGAGACCGGGTTTGTTCAAGGGCCTGCCACTGCCAAACAAAGGTTATCCTCAGCTCCATCCTGGAGGTGCCTGAAAGGGCTTCGTAGGGCTGGGTGGAAGGTGCAGGGACTGCGCTGGRAAGATGAGAATCGACTCTGACTCCGGGGAGTTATTAACAAGTTATTTTCTGCAAGCTAAAGCTTTCTGTTAGGCTATGCAGGGCACTGAGGGAAAGGAGGGGATTACACATTGCACTGTCATTGGAGGGGGCAGATCCTTCAGGCTAGGGGAACCTAAGGATGATTATCATTTAATAACTTAATTGTTTGGGTGCAGCTTTAGTTTAAAAATTAAAATTCCAGCCAAAGGGAGAGGATCCAATCTACATCTCCCTAGAACCGTGATGTGGGGAGGGTGTCCTGTCCCCACAGAGACACTTCTCTGTCCTGTAAATCGTGCGCTGTCCCCGTGAAGGTTGTGAAATTAAATGAAGCAACATGTCACAGGAGCCGCGCAGGTCTGTGTGGAGCACGTTGCGAAGGCCATCATTCTTAATTATGTGTTGTCACTTAGGCCTGGAGAAAGAGCTGGAGCTGTCTCTGAGGACTCGTTTCTACTTGTTATCTGATCTGGAAAACAAACTATTGCCCGTTGTGTTCTGACTCATCAAATGCTTTATTCCTGGTCATTGGAATGAGTGTGTGTGTGTGTGTGTGTGTGTGTGTGCGCGCGTGTGTATGTGTGTGTGTATGTGTATTTTTGTGTATATATGTGTGTATGTGTGTGTGTATATATATGTATATATGTGTATGGATGTATGTGCATATGTATGTGTACATGTATGTATGTGTGAATATGTGTGTATGGATGTGTATTTTTATGAATATGTGTGTGTATATATGTATATTTGTGTATGTTTGTATGTGTATGCATATATGTGTATATTACATGTGTATGTGTATATGTGTGTATATGCATGTGTATATTATGTGTAGGTGTGTATGTCTATGTATGCATATGTGTATAGATATGTATTTGTGTGTGTATACATTTGTATAAGTGTCTATTATGAATGTGTGTATATATATGTGTGTGTGTATTAWGTGTGTATGTGTACATATGTGTTTGTGAGTGCATGTGTATGTGTGTTTCTACAGAGATTCTCCAGTTCTCTGTGATTATTCACCAGCCGGCTCACCTATCACTGCCATCCTGTCACCAGTCAGGATTGATACATACCCTCGGATTAAGGCTGCCATCCTTCAGGATCTCCTTCCACGTCAGGTGCCACGCACAGATCGAGGTCCCTGGGTTACCCCAGCTTCTGTTTCTCTTGGCAACAGATAGAGGTCTTTTCACCTCCTTCTTGGGTTGAATCCTTGTGGGAGAAGCTCAGAGAAGCCAAGTTGACATGCTAGATACTGGGTTACTACAAGCTGTATTGGAGGATACAGTTGAATGGCCAGATGACGAGACACATATGGAAAGCCGTGGGGCGTGGCAGAGGTGTCTGAACTCTCTGGAAACTCCACCAGTAAATAGGGCATGTGTGTGGGATGCAGAGCTCGGCACCCCGAGCTCATCCGGTGTTTGTGGCGGCCTCCTGATATAGGCACATGTGATTCAATCGCTGATTGTTGGTGATTAGCTCAATCTCCTGCCCCTTCCACATCCCAAGCCTCCAACCACATTCTTGATTCCCCTGGCAACCACGCAGCCACCCTCAGGGACTTTCCAAAACTCTCCTCATTAACATAAACTCATAAGTGTGCATATTATGAATAACAAAAGACACTTGAACTCTTAGTATTTAGGAACTATTCAGTGTTTTAGGAGCTTAGGAACTGATGGTGGAAACTAAAATATGTGTTTATTACCTTATGATATCACAACACACAGCCCAAAGAATCAGAGACCATCCAAAGAGAGAGAAGAGTGTTGTGTAGCACAGAGTGCGCAGCTGTAGTCTTGTGCCTTTGGCAATGCAAACATGTCAGAAAGCTATACAGTTTGATACAGGTCCCACCATTCCTTAGTTTGCCTACGACACAGGAGCTCTTAGCCAACTCATGAGGAAGGCATCTTCATTTTACCAAAATAGTTTTCAAATTCCAGAAGAGCGAGGACCACATGTCTAACTGAATACAGTAGGCTGCTTCAAAACTCATTAGATGAAGGAAATAATTGAACCAAAATGTATGCCTTTTCCCAGTAGTTGGGCGGCTGAAGCCTGCAGTCAGAGGCCTGTCTCACACTGACTTGGCCCTCGGACATGAGTGGGTGTGCTGGAAGCTCTTTTTGAACCTGGATTTAATGATACCCTTTGACAGCTTCACCCTCCAATGTGAATCTCACAGCTGTTGAACTGCTTATGTGTGTCTTCTATGTTTCCATTTCAAACTAAGAGAACATGGAAAAATACATAGAGATCCCCACTGGGCAGTGTGTCCTCTTGTCAGAACACTCAGCAAGAGAGCCGAGACTGCTTCAGGAAGAACTAACCATTGTGTGCCATTCTGCCCACATTGTACATGCTTTGACCTATGGAACAGGCTACAGATGTAGGTCAGGCTCAGATAGTACCACACCACTCACAGTTAAACAGTAACCCGACCAGGTACGCTAATTTATAGGGTGCAACCATAGAGCCTTCTGTCCTCTTCAGCCACCCAGAGCATGGGGCACCTCCATGCTTGTCACCTGGCTCTGCGATCCCTGGCAGGTGACGTTTCTCCTTGATGAGGCATGCCAGAGTCTAYACTGGGGTTGCCAGTGCAGGCTGCAGGTTACACTGTGCAAGGGTTGTCATCATCTTTATTTAGCCACGAACCAGTTCTTTCAACAAGATCAGGCACGAAGTCAGATAGACATGTAAAACAATGAAGTCTAGAATTACCTGGCATGAAGCAGAAGCAAATTGATCCTTAGGCTGATCATCTTCCATCTCACTGATAGGAAACCTTCTCACACATACATACATACATATATACATACCTACACACATACATACCCAATATATACACTCACATACACACATACATATATACACACATACACACATGCATACACAATATACATGCATATACACACATACATACTCCCACATACATACGCATATACATACTTACACACATACATATATACACAATGTATATACTTACACAATACATACATACTCACACATACATAAACACATGAATACATAGATATACACACTTAGACACATATACATACTTACACACATGCACACACACACACACACACGCACGCATGCACACACGCATGCACGCACACCACTGAGGCACCTTTGAAGAATCCCCAGCACTTTAACCCAGGGTGATTTGAATGCTGCTGATAGCCTTATCTTCCAGTTTACAGATAAGGAAATTCTTCCAGGTCTTTCCTGTTCTTTTGTCACAGGTAGACACCGGTGGCCCCTGAATATTTAGAATGGTTAGCCTGAGCAGGGGCGAGCTCTAAGTGTAAAAGATACAGAGGATGTTTAAGATGTTACAAAGTAGATGAGAATGTAAACTGTCATTGATACATCTTTTAATAAGACATTTTTAAATCCTACATTTATTTATTTATGCATGTATGTCACAGCATGCATGTGGAGTGGATGTCAGAGAACGAATTGTATACGTTGCTTTTCATCTTCCACCATGTGTGTTTGAGGGATCAAACTCAGGTCACCAAGTTTGACAGCAAGCACTTTTACCCACAGATACCCAGACTAGGTTTAAGAAGAAACGTAAGGGCTGGAGAAGTGGCTCAGTGGTGGAGAGCACTTGTTGCTCTCCCGAAGGACCTGGGTTTGATTACCAGCACCCATATGGCAGCTCAGAACCATCTGTAACTTTATTTACAAGGGATCTGATGCCCTCTTCTGACCAACATGGGCACCAGGAACACACATGGTATATGGAATTACATGCAAGAAAAACCCTCACACACATACAATAAATGTTAAGACTGTTAAACAAACATACTTAAAATGCTCTCTAATAGGATCACCAGAAAGTTCAAACTTACCTAAGTGACCCACATTCACACTGTCTTGCTTCTCTGGGACATACCTGGTGTCATAGTTGTAAATGCCTTCTCCAAAGGTTTCTGGATTGGTGGTGATGGTGGATCAGGACGCATGGCCCCTCTGCGTTCTTCATTTCTTGTTACTCAAATATGTGAACCAGTGCTCACAGTCACTTCCCTGGACAGCATCATTTAATAGGATGGGATAAGGTGGGGTAGGACTTCTTTGCTCTGTCAGAGGCAATGCTATGAGAAGAGGAAGGGCCACGCCTAAACCCTTGCTTGATTTCCCACTCGTCGAGGAAGCCGGCAGCCCTCTTGGATGCCATTCTCTCCAGCGCGAGGGCATAAGCTCACCAAACGTCCACGGCTCTATTCAAGTTCTAGAACTCGATGCCTTAACACTTTTCSAATCTGTCCTCCGTGCTCTTCTCTGCTCGCAACTGCTGTTGGTTTGTGTTTCCAAACAGTAGAGTCTTGCTATTGTGTTCAGACAAGCTTTGAGCTCCACATTCTGCTGGGTTTCCAGGTGCGAGCTCCACCGCAGTGGTCCCAGTCCCTTTGAATGCTGTCCTCTTGCAACGTGTTTCCCTTCCTCAGAGTCCTCCTCCAAGCCAACCTCTGGAAGGGAAGAGGCCTTGCTAGACAAGGCAGACTTGCCTTCCTTTSCCCTTGCTCCCCAAAGGCCAGGAAAGAAGAGCGGCACCCTCTGCTCTCTACTCCAGGGAGGCGGGCAGGAGGGGGGAGGGGCAAGTGGCTGGCTAGGATGGGGAAGGATAAGGTAGCAAAAGTAAGAAGGAAATGAGACTCAGGAACATGTGTTTGAAGCGATGCTTAGTGTTCTAACAGAGCTGTAAGCTCCACAAAGCAGGCCCAGGCCCGCACTGGAGAGACGTGGGAAAGGGCCGTGTCACACCAGGACGCTATGGCAGAGAACCGCGAAGCTCCGGCCCCCACAGTCTGTGTCGGTTTATAGGCCCTGCTTTTTATTTATGACACCGTATAAAAGACATCAGGATGGAGGAAGACGAAACACAGATATCCAGACTGAGAGAAGCAACATTTATTAAATGCTCACCCTTCATCCCCAGCTCAGAGGAAGCAGAAAGACCCAGATGTTGTCTAAGGCGGGGAGTTTCCAGCTTGGCGACTGGCAGAGGGCCAGGCACGCCGTCAGCGCGTGGGAGACAGTGGGTTCCTGAGGCCYGGTCGGAAGTTCCAAGTTTATGAGGCGGTTACAGCTGGATTTAGCTGGTATCTACAGGCTTAAAATCTAATTGTTTCTTTACAGTGYACTTTACCTTGATATAGGTGCATGTGCTAAATCAAGGGTGGTGGCTCTGTCTTCTTAATATTTTTCTGTTTTACATTTTTTCCCTCCAATGCAATGATGATRCTAAAGCTTCTCTTGGGCCCTACCACATCTGACAGGGCTTAGGTCAGAATATTGTAGGTATGTCCTGAGAGGCATTTTACCATGTACATTTTGAAAGACATCTTGAACTCAGACTCTTTCTCCCATAGGACACCCAGGACGAYACTGCTCTAGGGGAGTCAGGCACCAAAGAACCCTGAATGAAAGCTCACACACCTRKTTCCATCTGGGGTCTTCCAGAAGCCCCACACTTCCTYCCAGGGCCTGCTGTCTCTTTTCTTTTCCCCATCAAGATGAGTAGAACAGTCTTGGCCTCCTTACTTCCTTGGGGGACCATAGCTTGGAGAAAGACTTTATCTGCGACCTCAAATGTCTTCTGAGAACAACCAAGGGAAGCTAAGGCTTCATCCAGGAAGGACAGCCAAGGACCCCACACCCCGGCTTAGGGTGGTTACAGCATTGCCAAGTGTCACTCTGCTCTGCTGCCCCGAATGAAGAGCCCTACACCAGTGGCTCATGACAGAAATGATTCCCCACAGCTCTGTAGGCTGTGAGTCTGGGATCCAGATGCCAGCCTGCTGGATTCTTTGCCTCTGCCTGGCTTGCAGATGGCATCTGCACCCCATCTCTCTGCACAACCTTCCTTCTTTGATATATTCTCCCATAAGGGCTCCAGCCATATTGCCTGAGGGTCCCTTYGTGACCTTACTTTAACTCYGCTTGTTTCTCTGAAGAACCTGAGCCTGTGGCTTCGTAGAGTCAGATGTCAACACGAATCAASAAGGGAATAGGTAAGCCCAGAGCACTGTGTTGGCCACGGTCGGGAGGCTGGGGTCTTTCTGAATCCTGCGGCCCCAGACAACAGCTGATCCAGTAGTGCCTTTCTCACCTCCCCCCCCCCTTTTTTATAACAATATCCATTTCACCAGCTTTTCTGGGAGTCATAGACCAGTTGTCTCTAGGATCTCAGTCCCTTTGTGCTGGGATGTGTTCTGGAACAATCTTCTTAGAGCCGCCAGCACTGCCGAGCTGGTGTCCAATGTGCTTCTTCATCTAAAATTACGCCCTCTGGCTATCCTGCAGTTCAGCTGACGTGTTCACTGAGGTTCACTAAAACAGAGTTTGGCTAGGGCACCGGAAATGGTAGCTGACTTTAGCAAACCTTCGTTCTGGGCATCTATCCCAGCAAGCAGCCCTCCCCTGTGGGCATGCATTTGCATGTAAGGGTCTTACAGCCTCACTGTCTCTGCATTAAATAGGTCCTGGAAGTGGACATATGTCAGTGTTTGTCTGCCTTCCTATAACTCCTTAAAAGCAATTCCCTGGCAACACCAGTAGGGAAGCCAGGATGGTAGGGTCTAGACAGGATCCTCTAGGCTTGTTTCAAGATCCATTTAGTCACTTTCCTCCAGAACCAGATCAACCCAGTTTCCTTTGCCCTAGGCCTTGCAAATCGGCTCTGATGTCCGGGATCCCTCTTCTGAGATTTTTAYGTAAGCACGGCTCTTGCAATTCCTTGCCCGGAGACAGTGCTCCTGGGTGGTCCTCCTTGGGTGGGTCTCTGGGCATAGAAAGCCCAAGCCACATTTCCTCCTGGGCTTTGCAGAGCCAGGCAAACCCTGCCTCGTGCAGCTCAGCTCCAGCTCATTTGGGAGATTAAGATCAGAGACGACGTGGAAGGGCCACGTTTTAACAAGACAGAAAGCACAAGCTATTCAGAAGTTAGGCCTACTGTGCAGAACACCCCAGACACACACACCACACCCTGGCTCTGGGAGCCTCTCCCATAAAGATGGTATCATGGGGTGAGGAAAGAGTCACGCCACTCCCAGCAGGCCCCACATCACAAGAGCTTCACTTTCAATTACCAGCAGCAGCTGTGGAAGCCACTTACATAACGGGCTCCGGGCTCCGGCCTCCTCCAGGGGAGGGAGGTGGGAGCCATTTGGTCTGTGCTAAGTAATGAGTCACGGTCAGAGGGAGGGAGCAGAAAGAATGGATTTCTCCCTGTATTGCTTCATCCAAACCTGTAGTAAAGCATGGAAAGCTAGTCGGGGGTGGGGGTGGGGGGAGGCACTGCCCTGAGGGCTGAAATGCAGGTCCCCTGGGGCACCCCGCAGTCTGCTGAGGCAGGCTGGCGGGTGGGAAAGCCAGCAGGGCCCTTGATGAAGACCAGTTTGAACTGTGACTGACCTGCTGAGGGGACCTGTCCTTAGAGCCTCAGGGCTTTACCAGGTTCTGCCAAGGTCCAGGAGGGTGGAGGTGAAGGAAAAGCCTTTGGGATGAGAATTTTTGCCGAACATCATTCAACCCTAAAAAGGTAAAGTGCAGCCGGGCGGTGGCGCASGACTGTAATCCCAGCACTCGGAGGCAGAGGCAGGCGGATTTCTGAGTTCGAGGCCAGCCTGGTCTACAGAGTGAGTTCCAGGACAGCCAGGGCTACACAGAGAAACTGTCTCAAAACAAAACAAAAAACAAAAGTGAAGTGCATCCTAACATGGGTGGGGAAAGGGACCYGTTAATACCAACTAAGAAGTCAGAAGGTTTGCTTTATCAAGGGGTGGAGAGATATCTTATGTTCATGTTGTGGGGTAAAAATAAATAAAACCAGAATTCAATCCCAGAGGTCTGTCTCCTACGCAACTCCACAGCCTGCTGGGTTGTTGGTATTAGTCACTGCAGGAAGAGAACCCCGGCSCCTGAGAGTGAGGCACACGCGCCCTACAAAACACACAGGTAAATACATATCATTTTGAAAACTTATAAATTCATATCAGCAAATGCTTTCTTGTGACAACCCTTTCCCCAATCATCATGCTTTTCCATGGTTGTCATGAAGCCAGCACCTTCCGCGTCTCTCCGCCGTAAGCCCCTGCAAGTCTGGAGGGGCGCGGGGGCCTCTTCCGCAGCCGTCAGATCTGATGTTGCCGCAGGTGCGTGTGTTCAGGGTGACATGCCTGATGAGCTGCGTGGTCGTTAATGTTATCACGGGGACAAGCTGTAAAGTCACATGGGAAACAAACCCCTAGGCATGCTGTGAGGAAGTTTCCAGACAGGGTTCTTTGAGGAGGAAAGATCTACCTCAACTGAACAGAACCATTCCATGGGCTGGGGCCAGACTGACTAAAAAGGAGAAAGCGAGCTGAGCACGAGCTTCCATTTCTCCGTGATTCCTGACTGCAGATGCCCTGTGGGCCGCTCGCTGCCCCGAGCTCCTACAGCTACGGACTATCTTCAAACCGTGAGCTAAAAGGAACCCTTCCTCCTCTAAGGTGCCTTTTTCAAGCGTTTGGTTCCAGCAATGAGAAAAGACAGTACGTAGTCAGAAACATTTTATTCAGTGTACGAACCTTCTGAAAGCCGAGCCCTCCCTCCTGGGAGCCGCATAGCCGGTCGTCAGGGTCCACGTGCTTGGATAGGTTACTTACTCTGCTCGTTGGATGCAGTTAGCACTTTTGTGTGGGTCCTTGTCTGTGACGTGGGACACTGAGAGCCCCTCCYGCACCGGGTGGTTTTGAAGACCAAGGTAAAACGTGTAAGGTATTTAGGACTGGGGCACTTTTAAACCGTCTTCCATCACCATATTTGCCATCAGCTTAGTTTTCGCCACTAGCCAATGTAGATACACAAGCAGGTTTATGACTCACCAGAAGCAGCTTTTTAGAGCTTGCAATTTTTTTTTCTTCATCACAGAGTACCAATTCCATGTGCCGAATGAATTCTGSAGTTCCTTATTCCATGAGTGGCCAAGTTTCAACCCCCAGATATCTGCCAATCTTGATGATGTAAAATGAGAGCAAGTAGTTGAGTTCACAGATCCTGATCTGTCACAGACTTTGWAACCCCACCTACTCTGGGGTTGGGAGGGAAGGAGAAAAGATGTGGCTGTTCTYAGATTCTTTACTGGGAACTCATTTAGCTTCTGCTATGGTGACTGATTTCTGTTCCACTGACCACAGAAGTACAGGACACACTCCTCAGACTGTTCTTTTAGTCCTATAGCACTTGATCAGCGGTTCTCAACCTGTGGGTCATGACCCCTTTTGTGGATTGGATATCAGATATCCTGCATGTCAGATATTCCAGTTCATAACAGTATCAAAATTACCACTATGAAGTATCAACAGAATACATTTATGGCTGGTGGTCACCACAGCATGAGCTGATGTAATGGGTTGAAACATTAGGAAGGTTGAGAACCACTGCTGTAGCTGGACATGATGTGTGCTGTAGGAAGAGTTGGGGCAGCTGCATGCCTGAGTTCACCACTACCACCATCACCATGACTACTACTACCACCACCACCACCACCACCACCATCACCACACCACCACCATTACCACCACCATCACCATCACCATCACCATCACCATCACCATCACCACCACCACTACCACCACCACCATCATCACCACACCACCATTACCATCACCATCACCACCACCACTACTACCATCACCACATCATCACCACCACCACCACCACCACCATCATCACCACACCACCATTACCATCACCATCACCATCACCATCACCACTACTACCATCATCACCACCACCACAATCATACTACCATCATCATCACCATCATTACCATCACCATCACCACCACCACCATAATCATCATTCCACATAATGTTCACACTTAGGAATACATACTATACACTGGGCACAGTGCTATAGGACCTTATCCATTTGCTTGGGCTTCATCTTGCAATGACATCTTTGATCTACTGTTGTCTCCATCTTAAGGCTGAGAGAACCATGTTCTTGACAGGCTTACAACCTGTTTGTGACATCAACACTGTGAAGCAGTGAAGTCTAGGACTCTGGTCTTGAGAGCCCCATTGGAGAGGCTGTCTTGCCACTGCTGCTGAGGGTCAGGGCTGGCTAGTGTTCGTTCCTGCACTGGGCRTTTCTGCTGAGCTGYCATGGAGGACTTTCTGGGTTTGATGGAGCCCGTGTCACAGGCRGTCATCCTTCGTAGGATGACCTGTGGTGCTGACAGGATGAAATGGAATATTGCCACCCGTGGATGCTTGGTGTGAGGATGTGAACTCGACAGAAACATTTTTAGCTGGGYAGCACATTCACGTTATTYTGYAGAGGCAATGGYGACAGAAAGGGGCTTCCTGGTCTCTCTGTGTACTGGGCTCCTACAGGAAAGACCTCTTGCTTGTAGGTCCCAGGGCAGTCATTTGAGACTGGCAAAGCTGATGGCTTCGACAAGTTTCTTTTCTTGAAACAACATTAATTTGTCCAGTTTTGTGGSTTTTTTATGTGGAACAGCATTAGCTCATCCAAGCTTGTGGTTTATTTGAAAACGAAATTCCGGTAAATCTTTCGCACCATCTGGCAGTGMGGTGATTGGCTGCGAGTTAGGAGCAAGCCACCAAGCACGCAAGAAAACAAAGTGACAAAAGCCACCAGGAACAGAGGYGTTCTTGTTGTTTCTGTGCCCAGAAGAAACCCACAGGCCTCTGGSGATGGGTCTGTCCCCARTGAACAGAGCCGGAACCTGTCATTCYCGAGGTGGGAATCCATTTCTCACAGTACCTGGGGTCTGGGAGGGCACACACGGGCTCTRAAAGGCAATGCAARTGACCAGAAAAGAAGAAACAGTTGACACTAAGTTTACTTTTTGGAATATGGAAAAATGACTGCGCCTGAGGGACATAGGAGATGTCACTTTTGTTTAGCTGTCTGTCATACCCACCAGTCCTTCACTGTTGTCTACAATATACATGACATATTTTCATCCCTGTGCCTACTGTGTGGCCTGTGCTAGCCTAGCACAGGGGAGAGATGTATGGATCAGACACATATGTCTTTAAAGAGTTTATGTCCAGAATGACAGACATTTTCCAAACTATATCTTTTACAACAATTTCAAATGCAGGAAGCGTCCTGTAGGGATGAGGAGACAGCYGGGGTCCRGAACGGCCAGGGGTCCGGAACGGCCAGGATGAAGACCTTTGCTTGGTAGGTTGCTGAGGAAGCTCCAGAGCTGGTGACAACTGATCAGAAACCTCACGTTCGGATGTCCTAGCTATGCAAAGGGAGGAGAAGCCTCCTGTGCCCTTGGAATTAGGGGTGGGGTGGCAGCTTGCTGTGATGATTCTGAAGCAGTATAGGGCGTGGTAGGAAAGGGAGGCAGGGGCCACACCCATAGGCTGTGAGAAGCTCGTCCYCCACTGTCACACAGGGGAAAGGCACAGCCCATCCGACATGTCATTAGGCAGAGGTAGATTATAGATTAGCAGTGGGGGTAGAAGGGACAGTGGTGGCTTGAGAAGGGGTATAAGAGAAAAACTATCTTAGGTGACATGTGAGGATACTGGGATGTATCTGAGGTTAGGGAATAAAGGCCACCATGAAATAAGGATGCCCCCAGGTCCTCCAGCWTGAGCCCCTGGGTCATCAGAGATGCCATTTGCAAAGAGTGGGGACAGGAGAGGGACATAATGTCTAAGGCAAAGATTTAAAGGCAAGTTTTCATCAATGTGAAGTCTGAGATGACATTTGTAAGTGCATTAGAAAGCATATTTTCTAGAGTTCAGCAGAAATAAATTCAGGAGTGATTAGCAGAAAGCCGATCAATGGGCCTGTATGGAGTAGGATGCTGATCTAGCCTTGGACCTTTGTGGAGTGGGGCACTGATCTAGCCTTGGACCCATGTGGAGTGGGGCACTGATCTAGCCTTGGACCCTTGTGGAGTGGGGCACTGATCTAGCCTTCAACCCATGTGGAGTTGGGCACTGATATAGCCTTGGACCCTTGTGGAATTGGGCGCTGATCTAGCCTTGGACCCTTGTGGAGTGGGGCACTGATCTAGCCTTGGACACATGTGGAGTTGGGCACTGATCTAGCCTTGGACCCTTGTGGAATTAGGCACTGATCTARCCTTGGACCTGTGTTGTGTGGGGCGCTGATCTGGACCCATGTGGAGTCTCACACCCTGGTCTGCAGTGAGACTGGGGAAGAGCAGACATGGAAGATCTCACCACATATGTGTGGTGACCCCAGCCTGCTTGTGCATGGCCTCCAGCTCCTATTACCTCTTCCACACATTGTACCCCTTTGCTACCCCTCCTAAATGAGTCTGGACGAAGTCCCAGGTCTTGGACGTCAGACCCGAGCTGTTCAGACAGGAATCCTAGAGCGACAGAGCTTTGGAACAGAGTATGGGAATACTTTGTGGGTCATTAGACATGTCCCCAAAGACTGTGGACTCTTCACTTGCCTGGGTGAGAGTCAGAGCAGGTGATGGATGCCAGAGCTGGAACCTCTAAAGTGTTAAACACCGGACAAAGTTGTCTGGTGGTCGATRCAAGGAAACATCACACATGTGACATGTGTCGGCATGTCAGAGGCTGTGGCTCCAGTGTCTGACAAGCAGGACCTAGGGAAGGACCCTGGGCCACTCATCCTGTCGTCCTACGGTTTCTCCTGCAGTGTCTGCCTTGTGGTAGCATCTAGCCCCACACTGACCTTGTCACACTGAGACTGAGCAATCTTGCTCCATTTGCCACAGTTCTTGTTGTGGGAGGAGAAGGAAGTTAAACAGCAGGGCGTGGGAGAATCCATGACAGGGCTTAACCCCTGCCAAGTTAGTCAGGTCCGAGGGATGGGAAGCTCTGGGCTATTCACAGGCTTTTAACCTCAGAGGCTTCACACAGGGACAAGGACAGGCCATCCCCAGAGCCGTGCTCACATGGGAAATTCCACACAGCAGTGATGTGCAGAGACATGAAGGACAGCATGGTTTCTGTTTGTCTGTCCGTTGAAGACTCAAGTCCTTCCAGTTGGACCCCAAGGGCTTCGCAAGAGCTGGTCAAGGGATCTGAGGTTTAGGGTTGCCTTCTGAGCCCAGTGAGTCAGGAAAGAAAAGTTATCTCAATTTTTGTGAATGAGGTCACCATTTGGGGAAGACTCGAATTGGAGAATGAGCTGTCCTTGAACATTTTTGGCAGCCTGTCCTTCCGGATCTGGGGCAACTGACAGTAAGAATCAAAGTTCTCTATACACAGGGTTTGGACGTGGTTGGCTGGCGTCCAGGGCGTGCTCCAGGTGAATCTGTTTCTCTTCTCAGAGACTCAGCAGGCAGCCCTCCTACCAGATCCAGGACTGCTCTGTGCTGAGTAGTCAACGCTTGGCTTTCATCTTCTACTGAGTACATGGAAGACATATGTCAGATACTATAGTATCTACAGACATCAGATACTATAGTGTCTGTGTGATGCAAATGTCCCTCTTCYCTGCCTCTCCCTCCTCTCCCTCCTCTTCCTCCCCTTCTTCCTCCTCTGCCTGTTTCTCCCCCTTTCTTCTTCCCAGCACCCCTAATATCCCTRTAGCTGAGCCAAAGAAAGGTAAGCCTGACAGAGGAGGGTCTATGAATCAATGTGTCAGACCAAACTCTACTAGTTGCAAATTTTGTGGCCCTGGGCAAGTCACCCAAACTGCCTGCTGCTTCCTTCCAAACTCAGAAGCAAACTGAAAAGGAGGCTGGGAGAGTTCCTTAGCCTGGTGGAAAGATTTGCACACCTTGGTCCCATGTGCACAATGATGGCCCCTGTCTATTCCGGAGGCCCCGGCTCTTTTCCCAGGTTCACTTGTGATCAGGGAGTGGRTTTGCAACTCAACGGCAGTCTCAGTCTTGGCAGAGGGCTCTGAAAGCCCAGGCTCCGGCCTCTTTCTGATGCGACTCGAAGAGGCTTTCAGCCGGACGAATCAAGACCTCTTTGCAGCGAGTGGTATGTGAGGAAGAAATTAAGCTATATTCCTCTTGCAAATTAAGGCAACAGGAAATGTGTGTTTTTAAAGATGTGGCCTTGAACTTCATAAGTTCATTTACTTCAAAGGACTTGCTTGCCTCTGGGGTTTTGCTCAG
>BDUI01009501.1:24989-35877 GCA_002335545.1 Apodemus speciosus | reverse complement strand
GACTTTATCCATGTGACCATAGGAATAATGTGCTTTTTTCTTTTGTTTTGTGTTCTTGTTCTTGTATGTTTCTGAGACAGGGTTTCTCTGTGTAGCTGTCCTGAAACTCACTCTGTAGACCAGGCTGGCCTTAAACTCACAGAGATCTACCTGCTTCTGCTTCCTGAGTGTAGGAATAAAGGGATCTGCCACCACAGCTCTGCTAGGAAGAATGCTTTTTTAAAAAATCTTATTCACTTTACATCTGCTCACTGCCCAGTCACCTACTCCCCAAATCCTTCCCCACACTCCCCTCCCCTTCTCCTCTAAGTGAGTAGGGGCCCCCTGTGTATCTCACCCCCCTGCCGTCCTAACCCAACTCTAAGACCTAGCTYCTATCCTCCTTAGATCCTACACCTATCACGTATTTATTGTTCATCCAGTAATACTAAATAAATATGCCCTTACCTTGTAATGTCAATGTGATTTCCAGTCTGTGGAAATCTTAGGCTGTGAATTAGGGGAATGTGCTTCACGAGAAGGCTTTCCAATTTCCACACAAAATTCTTTTTTGTTCAGTACAAGCTCCTGCCCTTCCGACATTGTCTAACTCCAAATCAGTTTGCATCCAAGTGGCATCCCTTCCATGGGGTCCTACCCAGTATCCAGGAAGACTCCAAAGTGCATATGGCGACTCCAGGAGCAATGTATCCTAAAGGTACAGTCCTGCTTGTCTGCCATGTCTCCTTTGTTGCAACTTTCTTTTTTCTTATCTCCTCTGTTCCAAGCGTGCCTAGCTTTAAGACATCCTAGTGGACCTTCTGTGCAGCTCTGGATCTGACACATGCATCCTTAGCACTTATATCTCAGCACAGTTGTAAGCAAAGAGTCAATAGGCACCAAGGGGAAAAGCATGTGTGAGTCTAAAGTGAGAATGAGTGTCTCCATTAGCGACCTGGAGAATTTAGACTCCTTTCAGCCTCTACTGCAAGAGAGCCTAGCACCAAGGTGCCTACTATTCCAAGAAGCCACACTTGCCTTCTGTGCAGCTCCAGACATGTTGCACACATACTTTTAGGTCAACCCAGAATGTTACGGGATAAACTTCTGTGAGGAAGGAATAACCGCTGAAATAAGGGCAGCGACAGAAGCCTACAGTGGCTGCTTTGGAAAGGAGCTTCAGGCTTCGTGGATGAGCTGGGTCGTGAGGGCCACTTGAGTCCCATAGGCAAGCAAGATTACAATAGCAGCAACATGGAGAAAGTAGGGCGTGAGAACAATGAACAGTCTAGATAGGTGCAGTTTGTAAAAGTGGTAGACTTAGCTGGGGCAGGTTCTCAAGGCTCACACAGGAGCTGAATACAGTGTGAGTCGACTGGTGGTAAATCTGTGAACCAGGCTTGTCCCAGGGAGGACTTTATGTGACACTAAGTGAGGCTTGTTGCTTCTATGCCAACAAATCAGGAATTGTCAAAGTTAGAGATGATTTAGATAAGAGACAACAGGAGAATGAGTCTGATAACTCCTCATTATCAAACTGCTTAATTGGCACTCAGTGTCCTCCTCACTGGCCTAGGTGATTCCCAGGACGCATCCTTTTTACAGGACTTCCTTGCATAGTAAATTGCTTCTTTTTTTTCTATATTCTTTGTTTACATTCCAAACGCTTTCCCCTTTCCCAGTTCCCCCCTCATCATATGTCCCATAAGTCCTCTTCCCTCCACCCAATCCCCAATCACTCACCCCCACTTCTCTGTCCCGGTACTACCCTACAATACTGGATCAAGCCTTTCCAGGACCTGGGCCCTCCTCTCCTTCCTCCTTCTTGGGAATAATTTGATATGTGAGTTGTGTCTTGAGTATTCTGAGCTTCTGGGCTAATATCCACTTATCGGTGACTGCATTCCATGTGTGTTCTTTTGTGAATGAGTTACCTCACTTAGTATGGTATTTTCCAGGTCCAACCATTTGCCTAAGAATTTCATGAATTCATTGTTTTTAATTGCTGAGTAGTATTCCATTGTGTAAATATACCACATTTTCTGTATCCATTCCTCCATTGAGGGACATCTGGGTTCTTTCCAGCTTCTGGCTATTATAAATAAGGCTGCTATGAAAATAGTGATAAGTAGATTGCTTCTTAAAACTCATCAAAGATGCCTCAACTAAGCTAATGATTCTAAGGATCCATTATTTACCTGTTAGCCATGATCAAGGCTTTTAAAGTAATTAAACAAAATGAAAGATTGAAGTGACCAAAGTAATGCCATCTTGTCCTGACTCCATTTTCTGTCTGCCTAGACAGTACTGTGCTTCTACCTCTCAGTAGCCACATCCACCTTGACAACACTTTTGGAGCTTACTGTGACACTGGCCATGCTCTGTCCAGATATATAAACCAAAATAATTAAGTGTGCAAGCATAAAACATAAAACTAAAATAACCAGAGGAAGTGGAAATCAAAAATAATTATATGTCTGTGATATGCTAAGCTCTGCCACAAGACAGTTATATCAAGGTTACTCCAACACCCTCTAACACTGATATAATTGTGGCTCTTGTCTTTAAAAATACTATGCCCTGTGGTCTGGAGAGAAGGTTCAGTGCTTAAGAGCATGGGCTCCTCTTCCAAAGGACCAGGGTTCAACTCTTAGAACCTACATGGCAGCTCACAACTGGCTGTGACTCCAGTTCTAGGAGATCTGATACCCTCACATGTACATACATATAGGTGAAACACTAATACACATAAAATAAAAGTAAGCTACTTAAAAAAATACTATACCCCTGAGCCTTGGCACAAAGAAATGTTTTGGAGGCATTAACTTGTTCTTGGTCTGGCCGCTACTAAAGGACTCATATTCTTACTTGGCTTGATTAGTGTGGTTGTCAGTAACTGCCATGTGGGATAATTTCAAAAAGCTCATTGATTGAATTATATGTAGTTAATAAAACCATTTAATGTCACGTAAGGTAGCATAAGCCTGTAATTCCAGCACTCGAGAGGCAGGTGGAACTCTGAGTTTCAGGCTAACCCAACGCGACCTACAAAGTGAGTTCTAGGGTAGCCAGGGCTACACAGTGAGACTTTACCTCAAATAAATACAAAATAATGAAACCACTTAATTTCTCTGCAGTTGTCACAAGAAAATATTTTTTGTTCATTATACACTGCCAGGGAATATTTGCTGTCCCTTCCTTGAACCATTACGAATGAGATATGTGTGTGTGTGTGTGTGTGTGTGTGTGTGTGTGTGTGTGTAGCAGCAGCTATAATTAAGAAGAGGCTTCATCAAATTGTTATTTGTGAAGCTATATAATCATGACCACAGTTAGTTATGGTCATAATTCTGTATATGAGGGATGAATATAATCTGAATTTTAAAATTGAGAATTTAAAATCAATTGAGAAAAGCTCATGACAAGATCAAACATCTATCTAGCACAGCAGTTCTCAATATGTGGGTGGCAACAGGGGTCACATATCAGATATCCTGTATATGAGATATTTACATTATGATTCATAATAGCAAACTCACAGTTGTGAAGTAGCAGTGAAATAATTTTATGGTAGGGGTCAGCACAACATGAGGAACTGTATTAAAGGGTTGCAGCATCAGGAAGGCTGAGAACCACTGTTCTCTAGCAAGTAGTGGCTGAAGTCATGGCTTCATCATTAGGATCCTGGATTATATAAGTATGTTACATCTGACAGTGATGCATGGATATTTTGTATTAGGATGGGGGCTCTATTGTGTATTAAAGGTTTATAAAGAGTGATTTAAAGTTGTAAAATACTACTTAAAGACCATAGTGACTTTAAAAATTTTAAATACTATTTAGAGTAAAGATCAATAGCAGAATATTGAATCCATACATTGGAAATGAGGCGCCTAAAGCCCATGAGACTGTATATTTTGAAGTACAAAGAAAAGCCATTTCATGGGAGAGAACACTGTGCCTTGACCTTTTCCCAGGTAGTCACCCTCGCAGCACAATCTAAGTAAGGCTTTCATGGAGTAACTGATCCACGTCAATAAATGGATAATGAGATAAGGAACCAAGAGGATGGGAAGAGTGCAGAATTCCATTACGAACTGGCCTGAGGAGGTAGTAACTGGGTTAAAGGTAGAGAGGGACTGCAGGAGGAGTCACAAAGACACACCCCTCCACTGAGAGGAGAAAGGGCCAGGGGCTCTGATATTCTATCTACAAGCTACAAACAACACAGGAACCTATTTTGACAAATACACACAATCCCTTTAAAGGATCAATAAATGTAACAATGCCAGAATTATATTTACTATAACATATGATGTAATATTATTACAATACAACATAATATATTAAATGTATCAAATCCTCTTAGAAGGGACTTTAGGACCTTTCATCCTGACAGATGCTTAAGGGATGCAAATTGGGACTGGGAATTCATCAGTCACCATCATTTCTTGGCATTTATGGTAAATTTTATAGCTTGTATAAACAAACATATAAGAATTTAGGAACAGCGAGCAGCTATAAACCTTACAAAATGAATGCTATTGGACAGGCAAAAGTAAAATTAAAGAGACATCAAACCTTCATCAGTTACTGTATTAGTCAGTGTTCTCTAAAGGAACAGAACTATTAAAACAAACATATATGTGTGTATATACATGTATATATTCTGATATATATTATATAGCATATATAATTACATACATAATCATATATATGTAATTATTAGATTGACAATGATATATGGGTAGCCAAACAATGGCTGCCAAACAATGGCTGTCTCACACTGGAGAGGCTGACTGACCATTTAGTAGTTGTGCAGTCCACAAGTGAGATGGGAAGTCTCAACAGTCCCAATTTAATAATGAGGTCTGGAGGATTCCTAAAGGGATGTTGGTCTTCAGTCTATGTTGAAATCCCAAGGAAGTCGTTTCTACTGTTCGTAAAGGAATGCCACAGCAAGGGGACTGACGAACTCACGGGGAAAGTGAGGACAAGCAGATGAACTGCAAAGTTTCTGTCTTCTGTGTACTTTTATCTAGACTGACACCAGACAGTGCCACCCACATTTAGGGTACATCTCTCTGCTTGAAATAATCTAATCAAGGAAATTGCTCATAATTATTTTGAAATTATAATTACATCATTTCTCTTTCCTTTCCTTTCTCCAACCCCACCGATGCAACCTCCATGCTCTTTCTCTCAAATTTATGGTTTTTCTTTGTTGATGCACCATGCATGTACACACACACACACACACACACACACACGCACACGCACATGTGCACACACGTGTACATTATATATCACATATATAATATATAACACATATATCTTATATTACACAAACATCTGTTATATGTTATATATCATATTCATACATATACTACACACACACACACACACACACACACACACACACACACACACACACACACACAATTCCTGCACCCAAGACTCAGGGATCATCATGGAAGAAGGGGCAGGAATATCCTGAGTGCTAGAGAAATTAGGAGTTTGCTTTCAGGTTGTGTCTCCTAGGAATGTCCAACTATACCCATGAAGCCTCACTATCATAGCTACCTAAACATTTACTGAACAAGGATGCCACCAATAGACATGCTATTTTGGAAGGGGGAAAGCTCACAAGGCCTCAACCCCAGACAAAGAACTACAAGAAACTAAAGAGTAGTACTGAGATCTGGAGAAATAGTAAACCCTAGGGCAGTGGTTCTCAACCTTCCTAATGCTTTGGCTCTTTAATATAGTTCCTCATGCTGTGCTGACCCTCCAACAATAAAATTATTTCCATTGCTACTTTAGAACTGTTAATTTTGTTACTGTTATGAATCATAATGTAAATATCTGATATTCAGGATGTGTCATATGTGACCCCTCTGGAAACATCTTTTGACCCCCAAAGAGGTTGCAAGCCACATGTTGAGAACTGTTGCCCTAAGGAGAACACACTGATTGAGTATGTAATACCGTATGGTTAACCCTGAACACATAATGACATTGTATAGACTAAGCAGGTTATAGCTATGTAGTTA
The DNA here is from genome assembly GCA_002335545.1 of Apodemus speciosus. Lineage (NCBI taxonomy): Eukaryota > Metazoa > Chordata > Mammalia > Rodentia > Muridae > Apodemus > Apodemus speciosus. The sequence goes on along the minus strand of BDUI01009501.1, from coordinate 29,845 downwards.
GGAAGACGCATATATGTAATAGGAATTAAAGAAAAAGAGGCCATGAATTTGATAGAGAGCAGGATGGGGATATAGTGATGAAACAAAAGTGGGAAATGATGTAATTATACTATACTTAAAACTAAAACTCAAAGTGCTGGCTTGGTGGTAGAGTGCTTACATAAGGAGTGTGAGGCTCCACTTCTGAACCACAGACAATCAAGTACTGACTTAACAGAGTAAAGGCCTAGTACAAAGACTCAGACTTCAGATCTAGCTGTGATAGAGATCTGAGAGTGAAGAGGATTTCCCTTTAATAACTTAAAATATAGAGAATGCAGAAAAGCACCTGATAGAAGAACATGCTTAAGGTTTAACATCATGTAGCTATTTCATTTTATGGTGGGTCCGAGACTGTATGTCTTTTCCTTTCCATAAGTACTTCATGGTCTTCATCCATTTCAAAATCAAGACTTACAAACTGGATACCACTGTTTCTGGCTGACCTTTCCTGTACAACAGGGAACAGCCTGGGATTTACTTCATTGGGAATTCGCTTCCTTGTGCTTCATCTAGTGATACTGCTGCTCCATTAGTAGGCCACTTCATGTATTTTCTTTGTTTTCATCCCTCTACAGCCTGAAACACCATGTTTGCCTTCAGAGCAGTAGAAAGAAACCGCGGGAGATGTCAAGGCATGAGGAGGCAGGGTACATGGGAAGCCCCAGTGAAAAGGCCAGGATGGACCCCTTCTTTCCCCTTGCCTCTCCAACCATGCTGTCACTTCCTGGACATCATGAACACATCAGCCTCATCCAGATACTGATCATGTCACTCAGGCCTGGTAGTCCTTTGGCAATTTACCCTTGAACATTTTAAACTTTATTTTGTGCATGTTTGGACAATGGAAACAACCTGGAGCTTACTCTGTAGTTAATGTCCTTCTGCTTGTTCAGCAAAGCCCCCCCTTACAGTCCTCATCCCCTCTTCCTCCTTCTCCCTCCCCCCTCTTCTCCCTTCGCACTCCTCCTGCCCATCGCTCTTCCTCCACAACCCCTCTCCCTTCACACCCCTTCTTCCCCATCCCCCTCCTTTTTCATCCCCTGCTCATCCTCTCTCCCTTTCACCCCTCCTCCCCATCCCTTCCCTCCTCATCTCTTCCCCCTTCTCACTCCTCCTCCCTCACCCCTCTCCTTCATCTCCTCTCTCATCCCCCTTCCCTCATTCTCCGTYCTCCCCTCTCCTTCTCTTCCTCTTCAGGTAGGCAAAACATCTTTGTTCTCTAGGCACTGGACTTCATCTTTATTGGTACTGCGCTCTCCCATAGTTTCATCCCTAACAAGGTGGTGGCATCTCCATTAAACTTTCTTTTTACCCCCCTCCCCATGTCTTCATTACTACAGTACAAACCTGACTTCTTTGTTCATCTGCCATGCTGCATCCCTGAACACAGCAGCAACTGTGGCTCTGAATTCTATGATAGCTTCTCCTGCACGAATAGTTCACCAGTTCAGGGTTCATAGTCATTGCCACCACTAGATGGTCTCTCCTTCACATACCACCTGGCACCAAGTCTATCAAGAAGGGTAGTGAGGGGCAGGCCAACTCTTGTTGGTCCCCACTTGACCATAGCACAATGGACTGCCTTTCTCATTATTCCCACAATACTAGACCTAACTCAGATCACAAAGTCTGGTGAAATACATGCACTTTTGTACCCTCATGCCACCAGCATAATCTGGGGGATAGTTGGGGGTCCATCAGCTTGCTCACCAGCCTTTGGTGAGTGACCCAAACCTTGACTGCATTTGAAAGCCCATGTTCCAAGGCCCAACAGCCTGGGCACCTGCCTCCACTATTGATTAAGACTCTGCCTGCAGGAACCATCTTCAAACATCCTAGCCTAGCTGTTATGATGAATCCTGAGACACTAACATTCCCACATTCACAGCCCTAGCTTAGCTGAAGCAGCCTGGAAACCAGCCCATCCTAGTGAGTGATCAAAACCCTGCCCTACTATACTATTTTCACACTTCAGGCCTCACTCCTGCCAGACATCTTGTACCATCTCCATGCCTGGTTGGCAGGATCTTGCCTTCCCAGATATACTCAAAATAGTTAGTGATCTCACAACCTACCCTTACTGGACATCCATGCAGAATTGCTTGTGACCCAGAACTGTCTCAATTACACACCATCATTATGCTCCCAAGCCTAATGCCAGTCATTAAGCCTAGACACAAGCCCAGCCTGTGAGTGACGTAGACCTTTTCCAAAATGCTACATTCCTAGAGGCTCCAGTAGACATAAGGTCAAGTTGCCTGCTTACCAACTGTCTTAGTTACAGTTTTACTGCTGTGAACAGATGCCATGACCAAGACAAGTCTCATAAACAACATTTAATTGGGGCTGGCTTACAGGTTAAGAGGTTCAGTCAATCCACTGTCATCAAGGCAGAAGCATGGCAACACCCAGGCAGGCATGGTGCAGGAGGAGGTGAGGGTTCTACATCTTCAGACAAAGGAAACAAGGAACAGGCATGCTCAGGCATCTAGGAGGAAGATCTCCAAGCCCATCCCCACAGTGGCACACTTCCTCCAACAAGACCACACCTTCTAATAGTGACATTCCCTGGGAAGAGCATATACAAACCATCACCTGAAAGAATGGCCAAGACCTGGACCTCCCTCAGCATCCTAACAATCTCAGGACTTGTTCCAGTCAAGCCTTGTAGTCACCAGTGGGGAAAAAGTGTCTTGGTGTCTAGTGGGTACCCTCCTCACACTAAGATGCCTAGTGTAGTGGCTATTTCTGGTTGTCAGCTTGACTATATGTGAAATGAACTACAATCCAGAATTGGAAGGCTCACCTGTGATTCTGATCTTGAGGCTGGGAGATACAAGTTTTTGACCTGGGTATTGGCTTGGAGATCTTGAGGCATAGTGGCTATGAATCCCAGATTAAGGCAGGGAGATCCCCGAGTTCAAGGCCATCTGGGAAAAAGCAAGTCCCATATTCAGGCATGGTGGTACACACCTTTAATCTAGGCCGTGCCTTCTGCTGGACATACATAAGGACATACATAAGGACATTGGAAGAAGGAAGCTTCTCTCTTTGCCTGCTTGCCTCATGGGACTGAGCAACTGCTAGATCCCTGGACTTCCATTCACAGCTGCTGCTGACCATTGTTGGGGCATTGAACTACGGATTGTAAGTCATCAACAATTCCCTTACTATATAGAGACTACCCATTCGTTCTATGACTCTAGAGAACCCTGACTAATACACCTAGCTTGGGTCATACAGGCAGAATATCATCGGCCTATCCCTAAGAGAGATGAAGCAGCTTCCTCTGTCTCTAATCAAACCTCTGATAAATGCAACCTTCTGGGTAACTCAGACTTCAGTCCTCCCTTGGCATCAGATATTGGTCAAGCCACAAACACACTATAGCTCAGACTGGAAAAGGAGCAATAGCATATCCTCACATACCAGCCTCAAATTCCCAGGCCTGGATTGTGTCTAAATCCTACACCTAGTGAAAATGTATTTTCTGTATAAAAAGGTCAAAAATTAAAAGCAAAAGTTGGCACAATGATACCCTGTTTTCCAGCCTGACTAAAGGACTTGTGATGTTTTATATAAACAATTAGATCCTAAACTGTAGTGACCCATACTGTGGCTAGGCTCAGGAAGGACAAAGGGGACTGGGAAATTTATAACATAAGATAGTGTGATGTCCACTTCCTACCTGCCCCTGGCAGAAGCAACCTTATTCATTCTCAGAGCCCCCATGCCACCCTGGTCCTCTTTCTGTCCCTACTCCACTTCCTTCTCTTTCTACCCACATTTTTTCGTAAGTAGTTTTCTGTGATTTTCTTTCTTCTGGTACATATGATTTATAAAAAACTTAATTCTCCAATGTAAGGGCCAGCCATATCTATAGAACAAAAGCATACAGAATGCATTAGACCAAAATATTTCTACAGACGATAAAGAAGTTACTACCAACTTATTTCCATGTTGAATTTAAAAACTCCTTTATTCCCTGGTTACAATTTCTTATCATAGCATGCCAGAACAAGAGCATTCATAACAATAGTCTCTTTCAAATGTTTAAGAAAAAAAACAAAAAAAAAACACCTACCCTGTTCCAAATAGCTATCAGGCTTCTTGAGAAAAACAACCTCATAAAATAAATGTATTGTTGGCTTAACACACTAATGATAAAAGTTTGCTTTCTGGGTGCCTACTTTAAGTAGAAGACAAGGAGAAAGGGATGTAAAGATGAAAATGCTAGGAAAGGAAAATGAGAAAAGGTTTGTGTGGGTCTGAGTAAAATATTGAAGGTATATACACTATGCTTAGCTAGTATTTATATGACTTCAATGTCGAAGAGTGACCTCTTTGTATATCGATAGTTCTTCTAAGTTATTAGCATAAATCCTAAAGCTTTAAGCAATTAAATTATTATAGAGTTCTTATAAGTTATTAGCATAAATCCTAAAGCTTTAAGCAATTAAATTATTATAGCTAGTGGGTCAAAAATGTTAATATGTTCAGGTTTGTATTGATACCTCTCCAGGTTTATTTACACTGTTCACAGATATGTAAAGAGGATTACCAAACTAAGGTTTAAATAAATATGCAGGATCATTGCCTGTTTTAATTTTTTATTAGATATTTTCTTTATTTACATTTCAAATGTTTCCCCTTTCCCAGTTTCGCCTCCCAAACCCCCCATCCCATCCCCCCTTTGCTTCTATGAGAGAGCTCCTCCACCCACCCACTCCCGCCTCCCTGTCCTGGTATTCCCCTACACTGTGGCATCGAGCCTTCACAAAACCAAGAGCCTCTCCTCACTTTGATGTCTGACA
>BDUI01009501.1:5219-16106 GCA_002335545.1 Apodemus speciosus | reverse complement strand
TCATCTTATAATGGACGGATAAATTTGATTTTTTGCTTTGGGTGGGCTCCTCTTGGGGATGGATTATTGAATTTAAACCATGTCACAGCTGTGAAAACCTGGCATGAGATATTGTTGATAATTTTTTAAGTTACACTGCAGTAGTTTGGATAGTACCCTTCTATGATGTATTAGCCTGGAGTTGAAGGAAGCATTCACTTTACTTACCAGGGAATGAAGTTTCAGTTTCTCCCAGATATCCCAAATATCATACCTATATTTTCACATCAGAACCTTTAAGGAAAATCTGTATTTCAAGTAATCATCCTTCACCTAACGACAAACAGTGTGAAAAGGGAAAAGGTCAGGCCTTGTATTATATTCCTTTAGCAAGGAACCAGAATGTGACTTTGCAAGGGGCTTTGAAAAGGACCTTTAAAAGATCCTGCCTGAATGTCGCATGGTAGTCCCAGCTTGTTCACAGAATTTTTGCTAGTTTATGGTTTTCTAAGTACACTTACTTTCAGGAAGTGGAGGTGTAGTTAGTAACGTCCTTCTACCAACATCCATTTTATAAACTTTTTAGTGGTTCCTAATAATTTGGTTCATTATGAACTGGTATAATTTGCACAGTTCATGTGTATTGCCTCTAGCAAAGTTATACAGATTTCTGTGTTTTAGAAGAGAGATGTTTTACATGTACTCAGCTTTTTACAATCTAAGATAAATTTGTAGCTTTCACATTAAATTGCCCATGATGTCAATAATATACTTGACAGGCCTAGCTGGTTCCACACAGGCTGAACACCATCCATGTGTTTTCAAGAATCTTACCTGTCACACTCCTTGGCCTAGCTGAGTTCAGACAAACTACAGTGCATCCAAGCCCAGGGAGAGCTCAGCACCATGTCCTGTTGCTGTTCTAAGTCCCCAGGCCTACAGGCCAGCCTACTGAGCTTCACCATCCTGAAACTGCCAGAGCCCTGCAACCCTGCGCCAGCTCACACTAGCCAGAAACCCCATGATCCTGGGTAGGACCCTAGTGAGTGTCCAAATTCCCTACTTGCCTTAACAGTCATTGTGCTCACAGTCAGAGGACAGTCTAGCCTGGTGAGTTGTCAAGACTTACTTTTCAGTACCTTCCTGAAACTCTGTCCTCACACTCCATGGCCTAACTGTGGTCAGACAGACTGTGTACCATCCCAACCTGATGACAACTCAATATCTTGTCACAATATCACAGTATCACAATAATGGTCTGTGGTCTTTCCTGTGTTCCATAGCCTGTACACATAACCCAGCCTGGTTCCTGAACCAGATCCTTCACTCTGAGGTTACCCTCACTGTTCCAGGTCTATGTGTTGCTGAAACAGCCTGGGCATCAGTCTGTCCTGGTGAGACTCTCCTTTGCAGGGCTGTATCTCTCCCTGGTGAGAAGACTTCACTCTTCTGCACCAAACTGAAACTTCCAGGGCGAAATTGGAGCAAGCACATTGCTGCTTAGTCAAGCTCGGTAGTGAGACCCCCAATTTTCTTCTACTAGCTCAGATTAGTGACTGGTGTAAAATTCCCAGGTACAAACACACACCAGCTGACATCTTGGTAAGAGACCCACAATCATACCTTTCTATTGTCCCTAGATCCAGTCAGAAAGACGCACAAAAGCCAGATCTCTGAGTGACTGAAACCTTTCCCCAACCCATCTCATCCCCACAGCTCAGACCTAGCTAATATTGACTGCTCAGCAGCTTACATTAGTCAGTAATCAGGAGTGTTCCCTATGCCCCATCCTACACGCCAAATCACCACATATGTTTATCTTCCCTGTACTCATAGCCCAAGGTTGGATTGGCCAGACCAGTGAGTGTCCAATGGTCCCACCTGCCTTCATAGGCCTAGGTCAGGCCCTATCCCCTGAGTATATCCCAGCTCTGAAAGAGATCAAGTCACCCCTAGTTCCTTTCTCAGGCTTCAAGGAGTACTTTGCATCCACCAGATAGAAGATCCCTGACCAGTACAGCCTGGTGAAGTGACCCAGGATGTTGCCTTCCTGCATTAACCCCATCATCTCTGCCCTCTAAGTCAAGGTTCCTGGCTATCAGCCCAGATTGGGGTCAAGCTGTCTGTTCATGAGGCTTGAACCCTCATGAGTGATCAATACTCCCTGTCTAGAACTTGGAAACCAAGGGCTAGGTTGGGTCAGGCAGTTATTCAAGTGCCACACCAAAATAGGTAATTAGCATTCTGCCTTCCTACATACACCTCATACTGCCATATATAGTTAAGACCCCGGTTTGTGTTTGAGCCCAGTATGGTGAGCTCCCAAGAATGGTGCTAACCTGAGTTATCCTCACACCCCTTGACCCGGAAGTGGTCAGTCAGAATGTACCATCCCACCATGGTGAGAGCGCAATATTTGATCCTGTCTGTGTCTAATACTCTCAGTCAGCTCCGGTAACAGGGCCTGTACTCCAGAACAGTCTGGTATGTGTCTCGGACCCTTGCACTGTCAGGATATCCCTATAGTCTCAGGCCCAGTTTTCATGAAACGCTGCAATTGGTCATGAGCCCAGTCTGGAGAGGGATCAACAACCTACCCTGCTTCCTCATTCTCAGGATCTCAGACCTAGTTCTGATCAAGTAAGTCACTGAGAAGTAGAGACTGCTCAGCGACCCACAATATTGCCTTCTACACAAGCTAAGATTAGTTACATGATCTCAAAACTCCCAGGCAGACTGCTGGATCACAAATCTTGCATTTTTCAAGCATCACCAACACTCAAACTCACCTATCTTGGGCCAAACAAACTTCTGTTATCCCAGGCCATGTCCACAATCCCAGGCACAGCTAGGGCCATGTTACCTTCTCAGTGATAAAGACTGGGTTCCTCCTCCACAAACTACTGCAGAACTTGTATGAAGCAAGCAGCCTGGATAACAGCCCAGCCTGCTCAAGGAGTCAAGTCTCCCGCTCTCTTCCTGTAGCATCTTTACACTCTCAGGCCTGCCTGTGCCCAAGGAGCTTGTTCACCAGCCCAGTACAGTGAGTGCCTGAGATCTCCACCTACCTTCACATTCCCTACACTCGCAGGGTAAGGTGGGGTCACAATATGGGTACCAGGCCAGCCTAGTGAGTGCCCAAAATCTATACCCACCTCTTCCATTCTCAAACACACTGGATTATCTTGGGTCCATACTGTCTGACCAACATCTCAGCATGGGAAATTATCAAGACTTCCCCTCCAGACCCTTCAGAGACTCCCAGGCCTAAAGCAGGCAAACCAGATCTCTGACAGCATGGCTAGTTACTCAGACCTGTGCAGTATTGTACCATCTCAAGCATACTAGTTCCAGCTGGGACATACATTTTAGGAAGTGGGCTAGAATGTTAGTTACCCCAGGAATGTTGTTCTATACCATCCTTACATTGCATRGCTCCCAGCTTTTCCACCAGGCCAGACCAGTGGGTGAACTAGAATACTATCCTCCCCCCCCCCAAATAAAATAGTTTCTGGTTTATATCGGGCCAAAAAGGATGTCTTATAGCCCCACCTACAAGTGACTGAAATCTTTGCTCAACTGTGACATTTCCCAGTCCCAAGAAGAATAGGTGTCAAACTGCCTGTTCATCAGCCTACCTTGATGTGTGATTGAGACAGAGCCCTTGTCAACCACCATAAAAATCCCAGGACTTCTTAGTTTTAAGTAGCCTGATCACCATTGCAGCCTAGACAAGATCCAGATTCTTCTCTCTCAAGCCATCCTCAAACTCCTGGGCCTAACTCTGTTCAAGCAGCTTTTCCATCAGATAAGCCTAGTAAGGGTCCATGATACCAACATGTCTACATCTTCCTGACCCATTCCATGATTAGGACACACAACTTGAGCAAAAGGGACACCTAGAAATCGCCTGTTTCTTACCATCCTCCCTTTCACAGACAGCTTGGATCATATAAAATGAGAAACAGCCCAGCCTAGTGAATGATCAAGACTCCATCACTTTCCTGAGACCTTAGGCCTATTCTTGTCAAATAGGTGGTCTATAACTCAGCCTGGTGAGAAATCCATATCCAGCTCACTAGTTCCATGCCCACGATCACAGGCACAGCTAGGCTCAAGAAAGCTGGCTGGGGATCGGTTCAGGCTGGTAATGGACCCAGAAAACTGCCTTTCCCCACATTTCCTTAGCACATTCAGAAGATAAAGACTCTACCCTCATATACTATCCTCCCACTCCTAGGTCTAGCTTGGGTCGCACAGCTTACATAATATCCTAGGATAGCAAATGAAGAAGATCCTGTCCTCCAACACAGTTCTTATACTCTCTGGCCTAGCTGGGGTTAATCAGACTGTGTGCCATCATGCCATGGTGGAAGCTCAACTTCACACCCCCAGGCTTAGCTTGGCTCACACACTGTGCACTGCACGCCAGCCTTGTGAGGGTCCTGGGCCTTTTACACCAAGGTCACCCTCAGTCCCCAGCCTATCTCAGGGGAAGCAGCCTGAACAGCGACTTATCTTGGAAGGAGACAAAGGGCACATAATCCTGCACCCACCATCATACTCTCGGTCCTAGTTCTGGTTAAGCAGCTTGCAGACCTATAAGCCTTAATACTGACCCAGAATCCTGACCTCCCCTACCAGCTCAGGCTAGCTAGTGATATCACTACCCCAATCACTCTGGGCATTAGCCCAGACTGTTGAGAGATCCAGAATACTGTCTTTCCCCACCATTACCGCATCCAGAAGACTTTACTTAGGCTACAGTGCATGCACACAAGCCTGCCTATGAGGGTAGCAGAACTTGGCAGTCTGATGTCATCCTTAGTCTCCTAATGGGCTGAGGTCAAGATGCCTGCTAAGTAGCCCTACCCCGGTGAGTTATCCAGACCAGGTCCTCCTCCATCACCCTATCAATCCCAGGAACTGTTGGAGTCAAGCAGTCTGGCCACCGAGTTGGTTCAATTGATCAAATTGCCTCACTCCCTCACTATGCACAGACTTACAGGCTTAGCTCTGGTGAAGCAGCTTGCCCATCAGCACAGCCTAGAGAGGACCTATGATTCCTATCTGTCTTCGCCTTCTTCACACTGATACTCTAGTATCAAGTCATATGACTTGAACATCAGGCCAGTCGAATGAGTCCAATACACCCACTTGCCTACATCACCACAGGGCTAGTTTGTGTCATACAGCCTGAGAAACATCCAAACTGGAGAGGGTTATCAAGATTCCCTCTCTAGCACCATTATCAGACTTGCAGCCTTAGTTCAGGACAAGCAGAACACTGAACATCCAGGCTTGGTGAGAGGTCTACACCCTGTCCTGTGCCATCCCCACAACAAAAGACCCAATGGCATCAAGCAGGGCAGGGTACCAACCCTGATTGGTATGTTATCAAGACCCTGCCATATATAGTATCCATATACTGCAAGGGTTAGATGGTGTCCCAGAGCATGTACGCATGCTCAGCTTGGTAATATCCCAAGTGTCTCAGTTTCCCTTGCCTCTCTCTGGCCTATCTGAGGTCAGGACAAACTATCCATTATTGCACCACTGGTGAAAACTGGAGACTCTATCTTATTTGTATCTTAATACTTCCCACAGGCTTAGCTATGGTCAAGTACATTGGCCATCAGCACAGGATAATGAGAGCCTAAGACCCTTACCTGCCTCACCTTTCTAGATCCATCTTATCTCATACACTTTGAACAATAACCTAGGCTGTTGAGTCAACTAGATTCCCTTTCTGTACCATTCTCAGACTACCAAGCCACCTTGGTGAGGCACTAACAGCTCCACTTTCCTTTGCCATCCTCATAGTCCAAGGTCCAGCCAAGGTCAAGCTACACATTGTGCCAGTCCAAATTGGGAACTGATTAAGACCCTGCCCTCACACCCCATCTCCACATCGCTATGTCTAGCTTGGGTCATTGCTGCCTGCCTATCATTCCAGCCACGTGAATGTCCATGAACCCTTCCCATCCACGTCACCACCACACTCCCTGGCTCAGCTTGGATTAAGCAGAATAAGAGCAGGTCCAGACTGGTGAGTGTTCAAGACCCTGTCCTACACAGCATCCTCCCATGGTCAGCCAGCCTTGGATGGTGTCAGGAAACCTGCACAACAGGCTGGTGTGAATTTCCAAGAACCTCACCCGCCATGGCTATCTTCCCAACCCTTGGCCTAGCTGGGGTCGATCAGATGTTGCACCAGCCCAACCTGCTTAGAGTTCAAGGTGGTACCCTGCTTGTGCAATGCCAATGCATCCAAACCTGGATTGCATAGACTTCACTCTAGCCTAGCCTGCTTAGTGACCAGAAAGAACCCTTTCACTCCCAGGAAATTCCCAGTTTCTGGCCCCTGTTCTTGAGGAAACAAGACCATACCTTTCTTTCTATCCCATTTTCACACTCAGGAATAGCAGGAGTGATTCAGCTCCCAGACTAGCCAATCCTCCTTTGTGACCTAGGTCTCTGACCTCCAATACCTGCTCTCCCTAGGAGTGACCTCATAATCAGAGGCAGACTATGGACACACAACCAGGTGAGTGATCTTCTGACTCCCACTATTTCCTACCATTAGCACCGTTCCAGGCCTAGCTTGGGTCAAACAGCCTACGCACAAGTTAAGCCTATGGGTGACTCTGGTCTTGTACTCCTGTGCCATCCCCACAGTCCCAAGGCAAATTGGGTTCAAGGCCTTCTCACCAGCTTCTATCAGTTAGATAGTGAAGTCCTGGCCGTCACTCCCTCAGCATTTTAACATTCCCAAGGCTCAGTGGGGACAAGCAGCTTGGCCATGAGAGGAGAGAAGTGAGTCCCCTAGTGCTCTAATGATCACGTTTCCCCTCAGGTATCTCCCTCATACTGCCAGGCCTATCTTGCTTCCTAGAGCTTGAGCAACTGCCAGGTGAGTGGCCCTAAAGCGGCCGTCTTAGACAACAAGGACTATTCAGAGTCAAACACATTCCTAACCAGCACACACTGGTCAGTGGCCCAGACATCTTGTTTCATGCAGATTCCACCATGTTGGGTCAAAATGGGGTCAAAGATCCTGACCATCTGCCTAGTCTGGTGAGTGACCAAGATCCTACACTCTCTAATCACATCCCGACAGTGCCAGGCCTAGCTATTGTCACAAAGCCTGATGGGTTCCCACAGACCTCATTAGTACGTAGCTACTCTCATGCTTTAGGGACTATCTGGGGTCAATTAGCCTTTGTGCCATTGCAATCTTGCGAGAGAGCTCAATATCCTATCTTGTCAGTATCTCACTAATACCCTTTTTAGGCCTAGCATAGGTCTACAGCCGCCATTCTAGGCTGGCCTGGTGAGTGACCTGGACCTCCATGTTTTTCGGTGCATGCCCATAGTTCCAGGAATATAACAGCCAAAGCCACCTTGGCACCAGGCCATGCGGTGAGAGATCAAGACCTAGACGTCACGCAGCACTCGCATACTCCTCAGCCTAGTTTGGGTCAAGCCCCTTACAAATCTGCCAAGCCTGGTTCATTGTTGCCTTCAGGCTCCAACTCAGACTAGAAAGTGATCTCAAAATTGATCAGGCAGAAGATGAGCCTGGCAAAGGATCCAGAACGCCTTTCCTTCCACGCCATTGCCATACGAACAGGGACACTAGCATACGCTATCATCATCATCATCATCATCATCATCATCATCATCATCATCATCATCATCATCATCATCATCATGCTACCCCCAAAGCCTAGCTTGAAGGCTCATAGACCCTGAGCAACAGTGTAGAGCCATGATCCCTCTTGCACCATCCCCAGACTCCTGGGCCTTCTATAGGATAACCAAATCACCAAAGAGCCAGGCTTGCCTGGTGACATATTCAGCCCTCCTGTGTCATTCCCATAATTCCAAGCCTCGCTGAGATTTAAAAAAAAAAAGTAAGAAAAGCTGGGTTCTCACACAAAATGGGGAGAGATCAGCATTTTCACATTGTCAGGCCTAGCTGCCATCCCGGAGAACACACACCTGCCCCGTGTGGTGAGTTTCCAAGGTCTCCGATGGCCCTTGCCACCCACTATCTTAGCTGGCGTCAGTCAGAGTGTCCCGCCAACCATCCCTTCCTGGTGAGAGCACAAGAGCCTGTCCTGCTGGTGTTCTGACACTCTAGGCCAGGCTTGGGTTGCACTGCCTGGATTCCTCCTCTTGCTAGTGAAGGACCTGGGCCTTCACAGCAAGTGATTATCCCCAGTCTTCAACTCTCATGACTAGCTGGAGTCATGCAGCCTGGCCACCAGCTCAGAGTAGCCAGTGATCAGCCCCTGCCCTGCCCCCTCATTCTCATATTCCGAGGCCTACCTCATGTCAGAAAGCTTAGACACCAGCCCAGACTGGTGATTGAAAAAAAAAAAAAGCCTGTCACTCTGCAGCATGACCAAACTCCAAGCCTGCTTGGATCACAAAGGTTGCATAGCAGCCCAGTCTGGCCAGAGGGTCCAAACGAGCCTCATCACACCATCCCCACGTGTTCAGGGCTAGTTGGTGTCACAAGTGTGTGCACCACCCCAACATAGTAAGTTCACAAGAACACCACCAGAGCTGTGCTCATATACCCCGGGCTACCTTAGGGTGACCAGACAGTAAGTGCACCACGCCAGCCTGCTGGGAACGAAAAATCCTATTCTGTCAACTGTCTTACTAATTCTCCCAGGTCTAGCTTGTATCATAGTTTACACAGCAGCCCAACCCCATTTGGGTGACCCAAACCCTGTATATCAAGGACATCCCCGTAGTCCCAGACCTTGCTTGGGTGAAGCACCCCGAGAAGCAGTTCTTTCTGGTGAGGGATCAAGAGACCATGTCCCAGCCCTGTCTGGGAAGAGCTCAAGACCCCATCTTGCTGGTGTTCTGCTACTACTTCCAGCCTACACGGGGTGGCATGGCTTATACCCCACCTCAGACTACTGAAAGAGCCCAACCACTTCACTCAGGGGTTACCTCTCAGAACCAGTAAGTTCCCCAAATCTTCCATTCTCTAGCTTCAAACTCTCCATGCATAGCATGGCTTCACAGCATCAGCCTACCTTCCTGAGGGATCCAGACCCCACCTTCCTGTACCACCCTAACATTTTTAGGCCTAATTCTAGTCAAATACTTCACTGACCAGCCAAGCTTGGTAGGTGAACCAGAGACTTGCCCTTCCGTACAATGGCTAGACTCTCAAGCCAAGCTCAGTTCTCAATGCCTGTATACATGTACCATATAAGTTACCCAGAGTTTTGCACCCCCCCCCCCATTGCCATGCCCTGACTCCCGAGCTGATCTCAGGTCAAGCTGTCCTCTCACAAGACTATACTGGGGAGTGGTCAAGACCAGACTTCTCCCACTATATCAACATTTGTAGAAATTCGTGTGACCCAACAGCCTGGGTATTATAAATACTGAGTCAATGGTCAAGATGCTCCCTTCCCACACCTTCCCACACCATCTTCACACTCACACGCCTAGCTGTGCTCAGGCAGTTTTCTCAACAGTACAACCTAGAGAGTACCTGAGAGAGGCCCGCCTGCCTTTGCCACCATCACAGTAAATGGCCTAGCTTGAGTCATACAGTCTTAGCAAAATCTCAACCTGGTGAGTGATCACAACTCCCCTTCCAACACGTCCCTAAATCAGCACAACCCATGCCGATGTAAACTCTGCCCCCATGTACCATCCCAGCCAGCATCAAGGACCCTGAGAAACAGCCCATACTGGTGAGTGACCAAGAGTCTATCTCCCCACTGCCAGGCCTAGTTGTGGTCAAACAGGTAACCTATCAGCACAGCCTAGTAAGTAACCTATCTGTTTCCACCTTCCTGACACTTAGAGGACAAAATTAGGGCACACAGCCCAAACAACACAACCTATATACCAATGTAGTCAAATGATTTCCCAAGAATCTCACCAGAACTACGCTTCTATACCCTGGGCTACCTTAGGTCAGTCAGACTGTACACCATTGTAGCCTGATGAGAGTTTATGATCCGATCCTGACACTGTCATACTAATTCTTCCATGACTAGCTTGGGTCACACAACCCAGTCTATACTCAACCCAGTCTGATGAGTGACCAGAACCCTCACACTCACAGAACATGTCAACCATGCCAGGCCTAGACTGGGTGAAGCAGTCTGGGCACCAGCTCCTCCTGGTGAGTGATCAAGGCCCCACCTTCTGGCACCATCTTCACATTCCTAGACATAATTCCCATCAAAGAGCTCTCAAACCAGCTGAGCATTTTTTTTGTTACCCAGACCTATCTTTGTGCACCTGCTCAGATAAGGGAGTAATCTCACAATCACAGGTAAATTGTCCACCAGCCCAATCAGGTGAGCGATCCTGAACCCCTCTTACCCACCATTACCATACCCTCAGACTTATCTTGGGTCAGAAAGCCTGTACACAAGCTCAGCTTGTGAGTACCCAGACCTTTGTCCACTTGTGCTATCACCACGGTCCCTGGTCAAGCTGGGGCCAAGCTGCCTGTTCACCAGCCTACCTCAACAAGTGGACAGGACCTAGTACTCCCCTACCGTTCTGACCCTTCCAGGATCTGTTGGGGTTAGGTAATATGGTCACCAAGGGAGATAAATGAGTGACCTAGTGTCCTAGTGCCCCAGCGATCAAGACTCTCTTCTCATGTAACCTCCGTACACTCACAGGCCTACCTTGTACCATACAGTGTGAGCAACAGCCCAACCAGTGAGTGATCAAGTCTTCCACTTCTGTACCATCCTCAAACTGCCAGACCAACGTGTAGTCAAGCAGCTTCCCAATCAGGCCAGGTCAATGAGCACCTGAGAACTCCACTTGCCTTCTTCTTCTTCTTCTTTCTTTTCTTCTTCTTCTTCTTCTTCTTCTTCTTCTTCTTCTTCTTCTTCTTCTTCTTCT
>BDUI01009495.1:48550-65446 GCA_002335545.1 Apodemus speciosus | reverse complement strand
TATATATATATAACATCCAAATACAGTCTGGCCAATGTGAATGTTACTTGTATGTATGTCACAAATATTAGTAAGAAATAGTCTGTCTCCTCTTTCACTTAGACCATTTGGCAAGAGAGACCRTACAAAGGAAGACTGAGTTAAATCCAGGAGAGAGAGGCAGGGCACGAGTGAATCAGCAAACTAAGAAGACTTAGCAAATGGTTTAGTTGCCTGCAGAGGCAGATTCCCTGTTCTAGGCCTGTTTAAGTAAGATGTGTCTRACCAGTTGGGTCRGTAATCTGATCATAGCTTTTAGATTAGAAGTTGCTATGCTTACTCTTCATGTTGGAAACATTATCAGCATTAAATTATTTTTTCATTGTTTTCCATGCATAATGCGAAATTTTTCTGCAGAAACATTATCTTGCTAATGTTTCATCTGGAAATATTGAAACTTAGAAGTATCCAGACAAAGTTGAGTCTCCACAGATGATAAGTACTTATTTTGTAAGGACTCTAGAAAGGAACATAAAACCACAAAACCTTTTCTCTCTTCTTATTTTTTGGTTGTTATAGTATGTGGTAAATGCGTGACTTGTTCCCAAGCAGCAGAAAGTTGACTAAATCCAATTAAAGTGTGCTTGGATTTGCTATAGTGGGGTATGTACCATGGTTAGTGGGGATTTTCTGGGTCCTACATCATGGGGCTTCTCACCCCACTCTGACACATGGCAGTATTTAAGGTGCATGAAGGCTGTTACTTATCCTGTCTTCCCAGATCTGTAAGTCTGCCTTCGCATTTCCCATTTGTCTCATTGAAACATGACTTGTCTCTGAGTAGATTTCCAGAATGAAGGCACGCTTGGAGAACATCTCATTATCACAGAACATGGTTGCGTATAAACTCTGTCCCTTGTGTAATGCCCACTCATTTGAGCTCCTTTTCAATGTCTGGCATTTCAATTTGTATACATCTACATATTTGTACTAAAAATCATTCTATGTAACTGCACATGCCAGAAGAAACTAATATGGGGTGGGAAACATGTTAAATAATTATCGTTTTTACAGTTTCAAGTATTCTTTTTCTTTTTTTAATATTCTTTTTCTTGTGTTTCAAAGCAGTGGCCTTACAGCTTATAGAGCAGCAAGACTGAAGCTTCTTCAGCACAGAACCCTGCRTTCAAATAATATTTTATTCTCAAATACTTGAGGTTCATTGTAATTGGAGATTTTTTTTTGTAAAAGGAACTGGCCATGTTTCTGCAATCTCCTTAGCTTGTCCTTTCAATTGACAAGATACAGCTTTCAAACTTCTCTGGGAGAAGTGCATATAATAGTGTGTGATTGAAGTTAATACAGAATTATACATTTATACCCAGAGAGAATAATCTGTGATGGCACTTATGTATGGAAATGAAAATTACAAACTCTACTTACTGTTTGATCACATTATACCATTGCTTTACACTGTGAATGGCATTGGATGTTTGAAAGGTGATCTCAGACTCTCACATGGGATGATATAACAAGCTGATTGTGTTCCACGGTGCAAATCCCACTAGCATATTCCCAGTTCTCACATGGTTGTTCACACCTTCAAGTGTTTGCCCTGTCCCCTCTGCTCAGCTGTTCAGGGACGCTCTGGTTTGGGTGTAAGTGCAGCCTCACATTAGACAGTCTTGATCAGCCTCTCTTCTTTGCTCCTGGTGTTCTTCTTACACATCCTTGTCATGATTATTTTACTATTCATATTTGTTGAGCTGAAATATTAATGCAGTGGACAAAGAGCTGGTAAAAGTTGTTCTGTCCTTTCACACTGAGTCCAAGAGAAGTGTATGTTTGTTTCCCCTTCACAACTGGAGGAAGCACAGTCTACTGTGCACTGAAGACACTCCCAAGTATAGAACTTTCCTAAGACTTGCTATAAGCACATACTTATAAATTATAGATTTCTTGGTCTTGGTCCATTAGTCTGTTCCATATTCATTTATAGGTACTACTCATAAAGGAATATTTTACTTTACCTCGTTATATAGACCCACAGAACAAACTCTATTTGTCTACATGTATGTTTAAGAACTTAATGTAAGGCAAAATCATTTGTGAGGTGGTTGAAACAGTCTCTGGAAACAGTGTGGTATTCTACCTCAATAGCTGTCTTCACACTAACTAGTCACTGAAGCAGGAAGTGTCTTTCCTCCCTTTATAACTGGAGAGCACTCAGGACTACAGTCTTCTTGTTGATATGAGGATTGGCATGTGCAAGTACTATCTTGTACATCTGAGTCTCCTATGCCTCATTCCCAAGTCTGCCCAGTCCCATCTGATTCAATGAACACAAATGTTACCTCTTTCAACTGACCCAGAACAGCACACCAAAAATACTACCTATAGCATTAAATGGATCTGGAAAAACCTGACTTATCCTTGAATGCTACTGGCTAGTTGAAAATGCTTATAAGGAGTCAATACACCTACAATGGTCAGATAGGATCAGGTGCTTCTCAGGATAAAGAGCTAAAGTATGAAGGTCTTCTGATTATGTTCTTTCTCATACCTTCAGTTAGTTTGACTGGTTTGTAGAGAAAATGAGAGGACCAGTGAGCAGCCATTGTACATTACGAGCTAGTCTGAAAGTCTGGCCTGATGTAGTGACAAAAAGGATCAAGAGTAAAGCATCCTAAAATTTTCAGCAGGTGCAAGCCTATACCGTCTTTGTCTCMACTTCCACTCCCCTAAGACCCAGGGTCCTGGTTACAGAGAAAAATGAGTCCTCTCTCACCTCTACATGCTTTACCCRTCCTTTGCCCTCATGCTTGTGGGATCAGATAGCATATAGCTTATAGTTTCACTTTAACCCTGTTAATATGCAACAGAATGTCCACGTCTACATTAAGTGAATGAATTCTGAACGGGTATTGGTTCACAGTTCCCTTTAAGGAAAACATATATTTTATTGGCCTATTGGCATGCTTATTTGCATGTAATTTATGACCCCAGGAACTTGGCTGTCTGCATATATCCATATTTAAACATTTCTTCCTGTAGCTTTTGTTTTAAGACCCCCTTGAAGTTGTAAACTGACAAGATCAAGGCAGGAGTCTGAGCGCCACCATTTCAGCATTCACTTATTTTAGAAGAAGAGGAAACTTCCTTTCCTCACCTCCCACAGCCTGAAGAAAGTTTCCATTTTGAGAACAAAATTACCATTTGTTTCAAGACTTCTCTTCAATTATAGCAATTTCCACATGTTTTGAAACTATTCTCAGCAAAAGAAAAAAATCAACATTATGTGCTTTGAAACACAGGCCGATCTGGCAGGCACCGGTTTGAAGGAATCATGGCTGAAATGAGTGCTTTGGAAGGGTTTTCTCCTTTGCTCTTGGCTATTGKCCAGGCTTCTGTTATCTCAGAAGCAGGACCAACTGAACTCAGAGCCACGTTCCATCGCTGAACAAAGTGGATCTTGCAACGTGATATCACACAGTTCACCCTCTTCAGGGTAAAGCAGCAAGCCAGTCAGCTGAAGTTTGCCCTGTGTACTTTTTTATGTTCACAGGCTTTTGTTGGGGGGACAATCAGAAAGAATCCACTGCAATCAGCCAGCTGCAGCCTGCCAACTCAGTTCCTTGACAGGTAGCAGGCTGGCTTCTTGGCTGGGAAGCATCTTGTGGCATGGATCTGCTCTCGGGAGGGCGACTGTTGAGCCAGTGCAATTCAAAGAAGCGTAATTGTGCTTCACAGCACACAGAAAGTCACCACATCTGCTTCATATTTTTGGCTTTTTAGAACTGAACTAGAACAGAGAAATAAACATACAGCTTTGAATATAGAGTAAAAACAAGTTCATGGTGACAGATGAGCATATTGTATGTAACTCAGTGAAAATTTCCTTAATGAGGGTTTCTTTTGGCAAAGTGAGAAATATTTCTGGTGTTAATCAAGGTTTTTTTTTTAAAGATCTAATAGAAAATACTATCTATTTAAATGTCAAGGCAGCCTATCATTCCTTCTTAAACCTATTATACCAATTGTTGAGCTGCTGTAGTGGTATCACGTGACCTATTGCAAATATTTGGGGTGTCATCTGCACTGCATTAGCCTTTCTAGTGGTAGTTATTTAAAAAATAATTTGAATGTAGTAGGCTAAAAACATTCAAGGCTATGAATTAGAACTTCATTAACCACTTTCATCTTTTATTTTGGTTCAAATGTAAATGCAGTCATTTGATATCTAAGTGTATATAATATGTGATGACGGTCTTTTAAAAATGTAATCTAGCAGAAAATACATCTTAATTTGAGTGTAATACTGCTTTAAATATAATTTCAATATTCTTCAGCATCTGGCGTCTCAAAGCATGAGGTCATTTGAGGTTAGGAAAACTTTTCCCTGCAAATAATAATGACAACAATAAGCTCCAGGCAAATTCCAACCAAGCAAACTGTATTCAAGATGACTCGGGTCCCGGGAGAAAGGCGAGGAATGGGCATGCAGAGATTCCAGGAGTCTGCACTGCAGGATGGGTAGCTGTGATTGAGTAGTATAGAGGGTGCTTTTGAGACCTGCAGGTGGAGAACCCAGCACCTTGCAGAGTCCTATCCCACTGCAGAGAACCACACCGAGAATGAGCAGGCAATGCAGGACATGCAGGACCTCYGCTCAAATTTGTAGCTAGAGATGAGCAGAGCCTCTGAAATGAAGAARAAGGATGAGGAGGAGTCATAGGTGCAGCAGGGGCCAGCGGCTCCCGCCCAGACCTCTGCACCCAGCCCAAGCCCAGCAGGGACKAAGAATGAAGACCTGTAGGGGAAGGTACAAGATTTGATGCAGTGGTACCAGCAACTTCAGGATGCCTCTGTCAAATGTGTGTTGGCCTTTGGGACCTGACCAGCAGCAAGGACAGTCAGACCAAAACAATAAAAATGAAGTTGCAGAAGGCAGCCACCATCCTGTTGAGCCAGATCTCCACCATCGAGGTTCAAAGGTGAAGGAGGTCTTTGACAAGATCCATAGGCTTCTCTAAGGAAAGCCTGTCCAATCTTGGGGCGATCCATGTCTGTCACTCTCAACCCTCAGAGGTTGAACTTTGTCCAGTACAAACTGGCAGAGAAATTTGTGAAACAAGGGGAAGAGGAAGTTGCCTCTCACTATGAAGTGGCATTCCCCATTGCAGTGGTGGCATCTGGTATCTCAATGCTCCACCCCAAAGTGGGAGACCTCATTCTTGCTCATCTCCATAAGAAGTGTCTCTACTCCATTCTTTTCTACATAGCTTTCAAGGAAGGTCCATTAGTCAGGGTTCTCTAGAGTCACAGAACATATAGGTAGTCTCTATATAGTTAGGGAATTTGTTGATGACTTATAGCTTGTAGTCCAACTCCCCAACAATGGTCAGCAGCAGCTGTGGATGGAAGTCCAAGGATCTAGTAGTTATTCAGTCCCACGAGGCAGCTGTGGATGGAAGTTCAAGGATCTAGCAGTTGCTCAGTCCCACAAAGCAAACAGACAAGGAAGAGTGAGTGAGTCTTCCTTCYTCCAATGTCCTTATGTAGGTCTCCAGCAGAGGGTGTGGCCCAGATTAAAGGCATGTGTGCCACTGAGCCTTTAATCCCAGATGGCCTTGAACTCAGAGATTGCCTTGCTTAATCTTCTAGAACTCATAGCCACTATGCTTCAAGATATCCATGCCAAAATCCAGGTCAGAAACTTGTATTTCGGAGCCTCCAGATTCAGATCATAGGTCTTCCTGTCCCGAGGCTTTCTGACGTCCACCTTCTGACACTCTTGATGTTCTTTGTCACACTGTGTGGTAGGAAGGACAACAATAAAGCAACTGAGACAGCACATTTGGAAGAATCATGTCAAATTGAGAAATTCGTCAGTGTGGTTTTTATATCTCTGTATCCTGTAAATGAGGCTTTTAGGGCTGGAGAGATGGCTCAGCACTTAAGATCACTAACTGCTCTTCCAGAGGTGCTGAGTTCAATTCCTAGCAACCTTATAGTGTCCCACAACCATCTGTAATGGGATCCAATGCACTCTTCTAGTGTGTGTCTGAAGATAGTTGCAGCGTACTCATGTAAATTAAAATAAATATATCCTTAAAAAAAGAAAGAAATCTCAGGCCAGTTGATTATGCTCAGGTTTCTCCCAGTTCCTTTCCTGTAATTTCAGGTTAAAGATTTTTATATTTATTTTTCAAAGTTCATGGCTCAGTAGGATAAAAGCCTTGTGAGGTCACGCCCCTGTTACACCCCTAGGGTCAAGTTCATACATATTTGGCAGATAATTGCTTTTTAGGGAACAGGATGTTGACTCATTTCCTATCCTTGAAAACACTACTGGTGGATGACTGTTGCACCCACTCTAAAGATTAGTAAGAAGAAGAATAGAGAAGTTGACCACTTTGCCAAATTCATGCAGGAGTATGGGGAAACAAAACTAGGTGGTCTGCCTCTATCTAGGTATTTGCTTTTCATTGCTACATGAATCCTTAGCAAACTAGAAATACTTTATACTAATCAAGATTGAAAGATTGTCATCACTGGATGCAAAGGCTGACTGTCATTATCCTTGCCATTATCCTTGTTTAACAAAACTGTGTCAGCTTCTCCTTATGCACCAACTAAAGCTCACAGGAATCCAGTTTGCATGTATTTGTGTGTGTGTGTGTGTGTGTGTGTGTGTGTGTGTGTGTGTGTGTGCTTGAATGTGTGTGTACATGTGTGCACATGTGTGTGTGTACATAACTTCGTGTCTTTATTTTAAGAGATGAGAAAGCTATAATGGTTAAGTAATTTGAAGGTTCATTTGTTCACACACTCAGGACTGGAAGTGAGGCATATGCAGCTGCAATGCATTTGTTTGTGCATAGAGCTCAGACTTCTGTTCTTTGGCTGTTAATGCAGCAGAAAGAGATCAAACTGGGGAATACGTGGTCACTCTTGGAAAGATATTGATCGCCTTGGTATTTTCCTCACTTTGTGATGGGCTTTGTGAGTGACATGGACCTGCTATTCCCTTTCCTTCAGAGGAAAGCAAGGCAGGGAAGGCACCCACCTTTGGAGCTGATTTAGGTTGACAGCAGTTTAGTGTAGCCCTGGAGTTATGGATGCCAAGGTTTCATGATTCTGTGCTGGAAGCCAGAAAGAATAAATTGTTCTCTTCCCTTCTTCTGTCATTTTAAATCTGCAGGGAAATTGTGTGCTATAAAAACTTAAAACCAGCTCCTCTATTGTTAACATATGATTTTTTAATATCTGTCAGAGATTAGAAAGGGGGTCTGCACAGTTCAAGTGTTATTTTTAATCAGGTACCCATAATTCATTTTATATCAGAGAGCTGACGAGTATTTGTTAATTAGAGCAATCATATAATCTTTCAAATGCAAATAGTCTGACTGAGAGTTCAGTGTGTTTGGTACCCAGTGATGATTAAAGAATGGTATAACTTTACGGTTGTTTTACTTCCATCTGTGTGCAGCAGGCAGTCACCACTTACAGATGGTTGTGATTCTGAGACAGGTTGCTACATGCAGAAAAAGTATGTTTCAGTTATCTTAATAAGATTTATCGCAGTAGTCACAGCTAAATGCTTAAACCTTAATGATAATTGCTGCTAATCTTTCAAGAAAATGATTAGAGTTTAATAAACCTCAAGAAGGTTATTTTCTGGTGAACTTCAACAGAATTGTAATGGTAAATTTTATTTTTATTTTCTCATTCAATACATTGGAAAACTGTGTGTACCCTTAAGCACTTTCAGAAACTAGATTTCATGCACAAAACTTACATATGGATTATAAAGACTTGTAGTTGCTGCGAAAAAACATAAGGGGTCAAATTGCACTGAGCCATTTTTGTAGAATCTACATTTTGTAGAATACTAAATCCATTCCTATTAGTCTCAAGGTTTAGCTTATGATAAAATATACATGATAAACTTCCAGCAATATCTCATGTACTTGTAATTAAATGTATTTTGGAGGCCGGGAAGTAAGATCATGGTCTCTAGCCTAGATTGGACAACATATCAAGACTATAACTATAAAATATGTATGTATTATGGAAATTATCATGTTTATTTAATTTTTATGTATATGAATACACTGTCACTGTCTTCAGACACGCCAGAAGATCCCATTATGGATGGTTGCGAGACACCATGTAGTTGCTGGGAATTGAACTCAGGACCTCTGGAAGAACGCTGGTGCTCTTAACCTCTGAGCCATCTCTCCAGCTCAAAAATTATTATGTTAACCACTTTAGTCACACAGTACAAGGTTCAGGGTCTTCAGAGATGGCTCAGTGGTTAAGCGCATGTATTGTCCTTGAAGAGGATCTGAGTTGGATTCTCAGCACCTACATCAGAAAGCTCACAACAATGTGTAGCTCTAATTCCAGGGCATGGACAACCCACGGCATCATCAGGTTTATACACATAAGGACAGAACCTTGTCCAGAAGCATTTCATTTGGGCTAACGGAAGTCCTATGTCAGGTAAGCAGGCACTCCATGTTTCTCATGTCTTAGCCTTAGTAACATCAAATTTCTTTGCTACCCTTATGAACTTACCTACTCCTGTTTGTGTTCTGCCAGCTTCATGTTTGTGTTAAAAGAGATGGCATGTAAATGGCAATTCAGTGAAATGTGTAGGTAAGATTCAGATACATTCGCACATGTGTTCATACCATGCACACATATGTGGGTGGGATTTGTGTCCATGTGAAAAGACCTGTGTCTTTGTTCCCTTTTGCCTTTGACARGGCAAGCATGCAGCAAGAACATAACACCTTTGAGACAAAGACCGCGTCCTCACTGGATACCAAATCTACATTCATCTTGATCTTATTATTCTTTACTCCCTTAAGAACTTTGAAAAGTAAATTCCTATTATAAATTATCCAGTCTAAAGTAAAAGATATTTTAAATTGGGTAGGAGTGAACTAAAATACTCATGTAAGTGGATTCTGAATATAGTTGTTCTTTCGTGTCTTACTTAGCATAATTTCTGTTTCATTTAACATGTTTTCTGAATTCATCTATGCATAGAATTTCATTCAGTTTTGTGACCGAATCATATTTCAGCAGGGGCCGCAGACTGTTATTCCCTGATTTATTGGTAGGTACTGACGTGGACAGGGYGAGCGCTGTGTTGTGACTTTAGAGACTGGATAATATTCTTATGAATATGCTTATTTTGGCATCTGYTTGTGCTTTTGCTTTCAGTTTTGGACATTATTGTAGTTTTATTTCTGTTGCTGCTTAATACCCTGAAAAGGGCCYTTTAGTRCTGAGAAGGTTTATTTTTACTACAATCATCCTATCATTGTGGGGAATAACTCTGATGATCATATACTACTGCTCAGTTTAACTTTACAAACCACAAAATCTTTTCTACAATGGCTGTATCATTTTACATTTGTACCATGACAGCTTTGGCTTCTCAAAACCTTTGACAATATTTGGTATTTTTCTTTGATAATAAAACCCACCCTTAGCTTTGTAAGTGAAATCGAACTGATACTTCCAGTAATCACGTAAATATATTTATTTTTAATAATGTGCAAATGTCACAAAGTTGTAATTTTGAAGGAGCTAAAATTGGATCATCTCATTATGTTTATTTGGCTAATCTCCCTAAGAGGAAAAGTTCTGTTACTTAAAGGAATAGCAAAAGCTCCAAAATGATGCTGAACCCTGTTCATGACTGAAAGGAAAGGTACATTTTCTTGATGCATAAACTACTTGAGGTCAGCATTAAAATTTGCAACTACACGAGGAGAGATGAAATAATAGAGGTAACAGCTCTGGCAATTCTAATGTTGGGTGGATAAGATGTTGTATTTGCTAAGCACATTGAAGCAGGCTGCACATATACGTATAGGTGTGTTCATAGGCACACAAGTACACTTATGACACATACATACCACTCTCACAGGACCTTATAAATGAGAAAATTATTCTGTGCATATATGTATAGGTATGCACATATGTACAAAAATACACTCATGATATATACTTGCAACTCTCACAGAGTTTTATAAATGACAAGATTATTCTGCATACATATATGTAGGTGTATGTACATAGGCACAATTGATTCTTAAGGATGCAGTGCTAGAATCTTGGGCATTGGTCCACCAGCACATTAGCTCCACTAGCACACCCCGGTTACACTATTTCCTTTGTAAACCAGAACCTTACTTGACTCAATTTGATAGAATTTGTACCTTTAAAAGCTAAGTGCGTACATTTGGTCAGGGGAAAAGAACAGATGCCAGTGAAGGCTAGAGAACTAGACTGCCTGTTTGGGGAATAAAATCAATGAGTTCTGTGCTTTGATTGAGGATAGCTACAAACTATGCCATAGACATATTTGGAGGTTCATGTTTCATTTCTTGCACTAGGCACTGACCTTTTATCACCATATAATTCCAGGTTTATGTGGTTGTGAACTTCAACATCAGGCTCATGTCTGAAACAGAAGTCCTTAAATTATTTACAGTTTTAAGATGAAATAACTTAGCTGTAGTTTCCTTTTTAGATTCTTGCTCAACCTGGTTTATAGAGCTGCCACCCCTACAAATAGCCAACAGCAACCACCAAAAAATAATCAGCCCCCCAAAAACCCATTTAAGAAAGTAAGATACAGATGAAATAATAGTTCTGTGAGGAAAGATTAGTTATAAATAAATTTGTTTATAATTACRTTTAATATTGGTGTAAAAAAGTTTTGTTCTAATTTGGCTATGGCACTATGAAATATTATAAATTATGTCTATTTTTCRTATGACTTTACTTGATACAGCAATGAACTAGAAATTGGAATGTTGACCACACATTTTAAAATACAGTCCAAAATGAGAGATCCCCTTGTCAAGAATGGTTCAGGGGTTAAGAGCACCGATTTCTCTTCCAAAGATCCTGAGTTCAAATCCCAGCAACCACATGGTGACTCATAACCATCTGCAAAAGGATCTGATGCCCTCTTTTGGTGAGTCTGAAGTCAGCTACAGTATACTTATATACATAAAATAAATAAAATCTCTTTTTAAAAGAATAGTCAACGTTCCTACTGCACTGAAGAACACACTAGATAGCGTATCATTAACTCTCTTCAGTGAGTAAGTCATGGATGCTGACTGGAGAACACACTAGATACCATATCATTAACTCTCTTCAGTGAGTAAGTCATGGATGCTGACTGGAGATGATATATTTTTTAGACACTCCTTTTTTATGAGTGATGAAGGAAATTTTTCATTATTTTATATGTTATTCAATATCTTTATATGATTCTTATTGACAAATGGTGTGAAAATGATCCTTTATCAATTAAAATCAATTGAAAATATTTACAATATATATACTTTCCTTTCATAGATTAAAAAAYGTGCTTTTGTGAAATCAATTAATTTACACAATAGACAGTGTAAAATTACTGTGAAGAGTGTCTTATTATCACCACTTATGGACAAATTTAAAGCTTGGAAAGTTAATTAAGTCATCACAGAGTCCAGAGGCCTGGAGTGGCAATGAAAAAGTAGACTGAGCACCAACTTAAAGGCCAGAAACTGCTTTTAGCATGGATTTTAATCGATATAGATGGCTTTATCCAATCCAAAAAGCACATGCAGCATTTCTGAGTTACAAGACAGCAATATAATGTGGCTAAAATAATTAATATTCTGATATCCTTTATAAGTATGAATTATTGTTACATATTCCAGTCTTAGACCACTAAGCAGACCAAGTCACTATCACTGGTGACCAACGTGTAAATTAACTGTTAAGTGGGAGTTCAGTCCTCTGTGTCTCCTGCTCAGATATTGAGACTCCTCGTTTGGATTGAACATCTGTTAGTGGTGCATTTTGCTTTGCTTTTCCTAATGTGTTTGTCTCCAATTCTTTAATATCCCATCAGCTCATGTTACACAGATACATCATGTTCAGAATATTACATGGGGTGTCCTTGGTTCTGTCCGCAAGCCTCTGTTTCCCTTTGAGAGGGACTATAGAGGTTACCTAAGCTCATATGAGTATCCAAAAGAGCAGTTGGCATGGGACAGAGTGTGCGCATAGGCCAGATGCCGGATGCCTGGACAAATACAAGCTCATTTGATGGCATTTTGAACACAAAATGAGCTTTTTCCAAAGAATTTTAATTTATTAATATGTAGCTGATGAGAACTCCTTTCATGAAGACAGCTTTTAAGTAGTTCATTCCAGAAGCATCCGTGTGAAGCACTTGCCACAGAGCACAGTGCTAGCTGAGAGCCCACCTTCTGTCACTGTCAGTTGGGGAACTATCATTGTATCATGCTGTAAATGATTTTTTTTAATCACAAGGGAATAATATATTGGGCTAAGTGGTTGTAATAAGACATACCCCACTAGCAGAAAAAAAGATTTTTTCTAAGATAATCATTTAAAATTATTTATCCCATTACTATATTCTTGTATTAATTTACATATTTTGAATGAATTTTGTGTTCCTTAAATAAGCTCTTTAACTCACAGTGTATAGTTCTTTTAATAAGTTTCTGGATTTGGCATCATGGTGTTCCATTGAAGACTTTTGTGCTGATATTCATGAAAAGATCTGCCTGGTAACTTTCTGAACTTTAGYGTCTCCCCGCTTTCATACTAGGTAGTTCTAACATCATATAATGAACTGAGACATATACTAGTTTTTCTTAGCTATGAAACAAATAACTGAAAAAGTCAACTTAAAGGAGAAAAGTTTATCTCTTGTCATGGTTTAGTAATTTTCAACCCACTGWCCCCTTTCTCCATTGTCTTGTCACCTGTGAGAGTAGAACTGCACTGCAGAGTGGTCAGAAAAGGGAGGGGCATAGAGAGAGGAAACAGGAAGAGGCAGGGMCAAGAGATGTACTTCTTACTGTGCCCACAGGGATTCCCTGTGCCACCTTCTAGTTTCTCCTAAAATAATATCAAAAGTGTGAATGCATTAATTCATGGATAACTCCTTCACCACCATAGGATTGACCAATAGTCCATCCAATCCATTAATTAGGCCATTGCCTCCCACGATCCAGTAACTGCCCAGTGATAGGTCATTTTTCTGCYAGTGAAATGAGCCAATTTAAACCAGATTAGATTACATTAAAGATAGGTTTTTTGGSAAGTTGCTCTCTGGAGGGTGAGTTCACTGGCTCCAAGGACCAAGGCCAGGGAAATCTCCATGGAAAGAAGTTTGGGGGGGTAGGAGGAGAAAGAAAGAGAGGGCACAAGAAAGAGAAAGAGAGAGAGGGAGGGGAAGGGGGAGGGGGAGGGAAAATGGGAGGGGGAAGAGGTGCAAGCACAAAATGCCTGGATTATATAGGGAGAGGTTTCTGTGAAGGGCAGYCCAGCCCCTCARTTGGAAAATTCAAGATTGGAGGCAGGGTATGCCAGATAGGGACTGAAGGATGCTGGGAGGTCCTGGAAGCCCTGTCTGCATTGGTGTTTAAAATATGCAGTTCTGTGTTCCAGGATCCAAACCAAACACTCAGTAGCACCACAGCAGGAGACCAAGCCTTCCAACACATATCCACAGGGGGTATTTTATATTCTGTCTCTATTTTTTCTTGGGTGGTGGTGGTGGTAAGATTTGTAAAGACTTTATTATTGGTAGTTCATTAATTTATTATTATTATTATTATTATTATTATTAATTATTACATTGTGTGTGTGTGTGTATGTGTGTGTGTGTGTGTGGTGTATATGCACAGGTGCATGGTATATGCAGTACCCTTCTTTGTGCATTGACCTATGGCAGCAAGTTATCAATGTCACAAGCAAGCCACTTGTGTGTGGGTATAGTACAGGTGGCTGAGCTGAGTTCTAGGAACGAAGACCTGGAAAAGCGCTTAGCTCCATGACTGCACTCATATTTGTAGCAGTTTTAATACCTATCTTTAGGTTTAGTTGGTTTAAGTTCTGATCAAATGTTTTATTTCCCAGTTGAACATTTATACAAATGTCCCATGTATATTTTGTGTTATATTGAAAACTTATTGATGTTCGATTTTTCATTTTTCTTTAATTCTATCATTTTTTTTTTTTTTGCTTCCACAGTTTCAGGTTCTATTATCAGGAGTTTGCATATTCATAATGTTACATGGTTTTGATGGACATTTTTATAATTAAAACCTGTTCTTTTGTTTAGTATCATTTTTGTATTAAAGTCTATTTTTCTGATGTAATGGTGTCTTTATTTCATCTTTTTTTGACAATGTTTTCAACTTTTATTGCAGTGTATTTACTGTGATAAAACACTTTTTAATTAAAGTATATTTTATATTATGTCTGTTTAATTACTTTAGCTTTCTAGGTAGTTCTGTTTTGATCTGTTTTATCTTATATCTTGGTTTATATTTTCATTTTACTTTATATCTGATTGGATTAAGATTTTTTAATCGTTACTTCTGTATATTCTGAATTATTTATTTATTTATTACACTTCATATCTTGTCCTCCCTTGCCCTGTCYACCCTCTGACTGTTCTACATCCAATACCTTCTCCCCAACTCCCTGTCTCCATGTGGATGTCCCCCCGCCCGCCCGACCTCTAAACTTCCTGGGGCCTCAGGTCTCTGAAGGTTAGGTGCATCATCTCTGAATGAACACAGACCCAGCAGTCCTCTATTGTTTGTGTGCTAGGGGCCTCATTTCAGCTGGTGTATGCTGCCTCTTTGGTGGTTCAGTGTTTGAGAGATATCAGGGATCCAGATTAATTGAGACTGCTGGCCTTCCTACAGGGTCTCCCTCCTTGGCACTTCCCCTTGAGCTGGATACCACTTTGGGCCTGTTGCTGGACCTTCTTTTTCTCAGGCTCCTCTCTATTTACATCCCTATAGTTCTTTCAGACAGGAACAATTATGGGTCAGAGTTGTGACTGTGGGATTGCAACCCCATCCCTCATCTTCCTTATCATCCCTGTCTTCCTGCTGGAGGTGKGCTCTATAAKTTCCCTCTCCCTACTGTAGGGAATTTCATCGAAGGTCCCTCCCTTTGAGTCCTGAGAGTCTCTGGTTCATTCTGGAGGRTATCCCCAASCTCCTATCTTCTGAGGTTGCCTTTTTCCATTCTTTCTGTTGTCCCTCAGACCTTCAGTCATTTTCCCTCACCCAGTGCCTGATAAGTCCCCTTTCTCCCCCACTCCCTTACCCCCACCTGTCTAATTTTCCTCCCAGGTCCCTCCCTCCMTCCCCACTTGTGATTGCTTTCTTCTCCTTCCCAAGTGGGACTGAGGCGTCCTTATTTGGTCACTTCAGCTTGTTAACATTTTGAGTTCTGYGGACTGTATCTTAGTACTYTGTACTTTTTTTTTGGCTAGCATTCACTACTTAGAGAATACATACCATGCATGTCCTTTTGGGTCTGAGTTACCTCACTCAGGATGATATTTTCTAGGTCCATCCATTTGCCGGTAAAATTCAGGATGTCCTCATTCTTAATAACTAAGTAGTATTCCATTGTGTAAATGAACYATATTTTCTATATCCATTCTTCTGTAGAGAGACAACTGGTTTTGTTATAGCTTCTGGTTATCACAAATAAGGCCGCTATGAACATAGTGGAACACGTGCCTGCAGTGGCCCTAATTCAATTCTGTAAGAAAAATTCTGCAGAACGGAGGCGGAAAAAGGCGCCTCTTAGGGCCTAAGCAAAGACCCGAGTATTTGGAAGCCATATTCTCTCAGTCRGCATCCTTTTGTCTCTCCTTTATTACTGGTAGCCAAGACCCTATAAAGTAATTTTCTTTAAGTCTTAATGCTGGACCACCTTAAGACCATAAAGTCTTGCCTCTAATGATATGATCTTGCTAAAGAGACTCATGGAAGTTCCATTCTATTATTCTAATGAGTCCTTCCCAAATACTCAAGTTATGTCTGGCCTAGATTAAAGACTCCTGCTAAAATATCTACATATGAATTAGCGCTAGCCCAGAGCTCTTCCCATAGAGATTTACAGGACCATTGTCTTTGTCTTGCTGGTGCTGAAGGATCAGGTACAGAGCTCAGACTTCAGCTCATGAAATATTAATGAGGCTAGGTAAACCTAAGGAAAAACTCACAAAACTTAGTTTTAGCTGACATTTCGAGCTATAAGAGGTTTTAAGTTTTACAGACAAAAGCTAGAHGGTAGATAGAACCTACTCATAAAAGCTCATTTAATCTAAAGATGTCTTTGCCCATGTTTTAGTCTCCAAATTCTCTTTATCTGACTGATTCCACATTCCTTGGTTCGGTATGGTTATGTAGATTGCTTTTGCCCAGCTAGCTGCATCCTTTATTATGTATATGTCTGAACCCTGAGCCTTAAAAAGAAGGCAGCCCCTTACTGAAAAAATATACTCTTTCCTCACAATGTAAAAGAATCCTGCATGTGTGTCTTCATTTTTTCTGCTGACCTGTATCCTCCTGGTCCCCGGAAGAGAACTTTGTGGTTTCCCCTGCAACCGAAGCCTCGCTGAGGGTCTTACGGCTTGCAGCACATGCCCATGTGGCATGGTAGAGCGTTTTTTGGGTATAATAYTTCCAAGAATGATATAGCTGGGTCTTCAGGAAGATCTATTTCMAATTTCCTAAGGAATCTCCAGATTGACTTCCAGAATAGTTGTACAAGTTTGCAATCCTACCAGCAATTGAACATGCCAACATGTGCTGTCACCTGAGTTTTTGATCTTAGCCATTCTGATTGGTCTAAGGTGGAATCTCAGGGTTGTTTTGGTTTGGATTTCTCTGATCACTAAGGACTTTGAACATTTCCCTAGGTACTTCTCAGCCATTTGAGATCCCTTAGTTGTAAACTCTTGGTTTAGTTCTATACCCGATATTTTAATTGGGTTGTTTGTTGTTTTGGTGATTAGTTTCTTGAGTTCTGTACATAGTTTAGATA
>BDUI01009495.1:5024-22844 GCA_002335545.1 Apodemus speciosus | reverse complement strand
AAGTTAGAATTTCCTGAAGGACAAATGAAATCACTTTCCAAAAGGAGAGTCCTAAAAGACTGTTCTTTCCTTCCCTTGACAGTCAAGTCTACTCTCTCAAGTGTTCTTAAAAGCATCGCATTTGCAGAATATAAAGACATTTTTAAAAGGCAAAGGTCTATTCAGTGCACACATCTAGTGGCTTGTCTTAGTAACTAGAAGCTTATTCATGAGAGCCCTGTGACTTTACAACAAACATTCCTGGATTTGTGAGTCAGCTCAAGTAGCTGTGACCAAGTTCCACAGACTTTGTGACTTATAAACAACTGTGTTTCATACAGGCCAGAGGCTAGAAACCATGAGGATAAACAGGCTTTTGTCTTATGAGAGCTCATAGATCATGGATAACATGTTCTTAACACTTGTTAAGGTGGACTTGCAAACCASCTCTCTGGGAAATTAATATTCATGAGACATCCAATGCCATGACCCAATCACTTCCCAGCGTTCCACGTTCTCATCTGAATGCCAGACCATGGTCAGTCCACAGCTATGGCCTGCAGTGCCAGGGCTAAAACTCCCCAGGAGGTCTACCACTACCAGCAGCACCCACAAGAGGAAACATTCCAGGCAGAGAGGCCAATATGAGGTTCTTCACCAAGCCCCCTGATCTTCCGTGTGCTACCTCTGTGGGCCCCAGAACCCAGACTCCTCATATCTTGCCTCCTGCTTGCYCAGGTTCCCCTTTACCTTCAACTCCATTATCCAAATGCTGTATGTCATCTGAATGTTGCCCTTGTACTGAGAAGGCCCTGTCCCTCTGGTGGCCTGTTTCTCTGAGGCACTTGGCACTCTATCTTAACCAAGTTCTAAAGAATGACATGAGAAACAGGAGACTGTTGATAAAACCCTGCTTCTGATATCAAATGTGTGGACTTTTTCCACTCTAGGAAACCACTCACCAACTCTCTAAATGCCAACCTGGATTCCCAACAAAAGAATTTATTCTGCCACCAGGACCGCACAGGCAAAGGGCTTTAGCCTATGGAGCTGTTCTCATCTGAAAAACCTTCTGTGATCTGAGGCTTCCTGTTCATCTGACCAACTGCAAACCAGGAGTTCCTGTGATCCCTCCCCCAGTGTAAGAGTAGCTACAGAACTCCAAGAGCACTCTGTTCATAATTAATCATTTGCCTGTTTGTTTATAAAGTATATAACCAGAAAGTCAAATGAAGCAGAGATACGCCAAGGTTAGAAGAACTGGGTATCGTCCACACCCTCTCCAATGCGTTCTGAGCAGCTTCACCAACCCAACCAACAAACTCAACTCTCACTGTACCCAGCTCAGGGTCCAGCACCCTCAGGTCCAGCAAGTGGGGATGAAACTTCTAGTTCAACGGCAGTCTTTCTTATGGCCAGCCTGTTGAAGGAACTTGGGTTCCAGACTAAACCAAATCACTGGCATAAACTTGAGTATGTTAAAAGGGGGCAGAAAACGTTCCTGTCACTCAGAATATTCCAAGCATTTAGAACGACTATGCCAAGAACCCAGAACAAAAACAAATATATTGTATTCTATCATACCAAGCTTGAAACACTGTCACTTACAACACAAAGGGCAGCTAACAGCCCAATATAGACTCTTAACAAATCAAAGTGTATTAAAAACTCAACAGAAAAGGCATATCAACAGATTTCAAACATCTGAAACAAGAAAAGTACAGATTAAAACTATGAGGAATAGTGTTAGATGGTGTCTTAGTTACTGTTCTATTGCTGTGAAAAGACAACATGACCAAGGCAACTTATAAAAGGAATCATTTAATTGTAGGCTTATGGCTTCGAAGGATAAATGCACAATCATCAGAGTTGGGAGCATGGTAGCAGCCAGGCAAACATGTCACTGAAGCAGTAACTACTGAGTGCTTACATCTATCTGATCCACAAGTTGACGAAAGAGAGAGCAAGAGACTGGGCTTTTGAAACCTCAAAGCATACCACCAGTCCAACAAGACCACACTTCCTAATCCTTCCCACAACAGTTCTACCATCTATATGGGAGCCATTCCCATTCATACCACCAACTGGCATAACAATCCCAGAAGCCACTAGAAGAAAGTTTAAGCCCTGTCTCTGGCTCTATGTAGAAACTGGCTGTTCCAAACTTCCTCCAAATTATACATTACAAAGACACTGTTGCTTGCTTTCTTAAGAGTTAATTCAAATGAGCCTGTCAACCACCTGCCCAGAAGGCCACCCTTCACCCTTCATGAGAGGTGACAGTAACTAACCCTTCAATGAGATGTATGTGCATGTACATGCCAGAGTCCTTCCCGCCATGCAGGTGCTTATTCAACCTCACTACTAAGCCCTCAAACTAGTCAGCTTGTTGGAGTTCTAACTCAAGTGTAACTTGTTTTCCCTCGCTGATTTCTGGACTCTGGTCAAACTGGGACACTCTGGGCCTTTTTATTATCTCTGAAGAATCTGCCTCTGCCTCCTCACTCTCCCTCAAGTTGCTTCATTACTAAGCCTGCCTACTTTCTGCAGTCTAACTCATAAACTGTAACTTCTTTCTCCCCCTCTCTACTTCCACACACTGGCCCAAATCCTAAGCAACTGAAGATCCTGCTCACTCTTTCTCTACAGAAACCCCACCACTGCAGTGCAGTTATGTACAGCCCTCCACCACTGAGCCCACCTACTTCCATGACTTTCTTTTCCTCTTTCCTCCTCCTCCCAGTAGCTGTGGGGATTTATAGCTTGCCTGCCCTGTTGCTTTCCTCTCTAATAAAATGGTCCTTGAACTTCTTTTTGAGTCTATTTTAAGTACTTTTATAAAAGAATCTAAAAGTCCACAAAAGGAAACTATGATTCCCATTTTCACACTTGCACTTAAAAAAATGCAAATCCATCCTTGAGGTTAGGCCCCGTCTCACAAAGCTGGTGGGAGCCTGTACAGAAGTCTATCAGCTGCAGCAGCACTTGGACCCTACCCTCTCTGTTAGGATACTGGTCCAGAAAAACAGAGCACTGTTCAGAGGATTACTACACATCAATAAAAAGGGTGGCCTCCACAAATCCTTACACATCTTTTTATTCCCCTCACCAATCTTAACAAGATGGCAGAATATATTTCTCTTGCTCTAAAGCCAACTAATTTTGGCAACAGCAGTCACCGACTGGAAACTAAAACATAGATTGAGAGAAGAGGGAAGGACRCAAAGTTCATTCCAGAAAGGTGACGGTAAGCGTAGAAGGATTAACCAAATTAAAAACCACCACCTGCAAACCTCCCACATAAACAGTAGACCAGGCAGGAGATCCAGACACTTGCAGCCTCAAGAATCACCTACAGTTAGTTATGTTTGGGACATGCACTTATATAAGTGAAGCAATGTGACAGCTAGCACTTCCAGTGCAGGTTTGGATCACCAACAGAAGAACCAACTCAACATTACTTGTCCCCTGATGGATATCAGTTCACAAGCATTAATTAGGCTAATTGTTTTTGGTGCTAGACAACCACTATGCCACTGAGTTATATCCTTAGTAGAATGTATAGAATAGAATGTATAGCCAAATTTAAGAACAACAATGAAGCAATCAGATAAATCCAAAACTGGAGTGTTGTACAGGACAACTGATGTGGGTTTTAAATTTCAGAAATGGGAATGTCATAAGAAATACTTGTGTGTGTGTGTGTGTGTGTGTGTGTGTGTGTGTGTGTGTAAGATCATTCCAGAAATTTATGAGACATAGCAACCAAATTAAATGTAGCACATACATCTTTACTGGATTCTACATTTAACAAATAAAAACAGACAGAGGAGATGGCTCAATGGATAAAGTGTTTGCCACACAAGCATGAAGAGCCTGAATTTGGATTCCCAGAACCAAAGTAAAAGAGCTTGCATGGTAGTACAAGTTTATATAATCCTAACAATAGGGAAGGCCAAACAGGAAGACCCATGGACTCGCTGGCCAGCCAGTCTAGCACATCAGTGAGTGGCCAGTCTCAAAGACAAGATGGAGCAGAATTAAACTGCTCCACCACCTTAACCATGCCTAATTGCTGAGCCAGATGAAGAGAAATCCACAGAACTTAGATTTCTTTCACATCAGCACACTGGCCCAACGGTGAAGATCAGCATGCCTGCCTTGTCCCTGGCAGGCCATGGACATGGCCACTACTCAAGGCCATCAAGCAGAGAGGAAGAAAGTGCTATCAGAGAAGAGGAAGTAGGTTAGAAACAGTGCCTACCTGGAGCATCAGGTAGAGCTTGACATTTTCCAGAAACATTAGAACCGGCTTCACACTTCTCAAACGATACTAGAAGCTGAGAAGGAATTGGAAATGCTTTCAAATCCTGAAGAAAAAAAAAAACGTTTTCCTGGAATTCTACCTTCACTCAGTCTCTAAATATAAGGCAAAGAAAGGAATTGTAGATAAAGTGTCAAAGTACCTGATTAGAGGCAGAGCCAAGCAGATGGGAACAGTGAGGCTGGCAGCCTATCCCCAGCCACACTTCTCACACTTCTGGAAGGTGCCAACACAAGGATGCCGTAATACTTACAGTCTAGACAAAAACAACTGGACAAAAAAGTAAACTCTGTCATAACACAGAGAAAGTACATTTAAAAGGGGGCAGGAGAGATAGCCAAGAACAAAAACACAGGACATGGCTCTCGTTCAACATCAACACACACACACACATACACACACACACACCAAATGATCTCAAATATTCTGTGTGGCCATGGAGAAGGGGTGAGCAAGTGTGGAGGAAAAGAAAGCAAACACCCAATCACGTTCCAAAGAATGAAGTCATGAATTTCAGCTCCTCCCGAAACAACCAAGAAGCATAAAATTCAGAAGTATAATAAGACTAAAACAAAAACAATGGTGAGCCAGAAGTAAGGTGTCTGTCGATACGTGCAGGGAGGACGGAAGCAGAAGCAGCTGATGACTAGCACGCCTGGCAGAGGTTATCTGACTACAAGCCTTGCAGAAACTCATCAGATCTTTTTCAATTCTATCCAGGCTGAAAACCAAAAGCACTCTGGGTAAGCATTTTGAACCTGTGCCAGCTACATGGAAGTTGCAGTGAATTTCAATTGATTCTCTTGGGGAGTCACTGGGTTCTTTCAATGTGCACTGCCTTAAGTACTACATAGCCTGATGCAAAGGCTAGGAAAAAGAATTCAAGTGCAATGTTAAGTCAGCCTAGGATGACAGATATGAACTACCCTAGCACAGAAGTTGCATGAGAGCAAGGACAACAGGTCTACTACAGCAAGAGCAAGGGCTGGGAAAAGAAGAGGGCTCAGATAACTTGAGCTCTGCTGAAGAAAAACAATATATAAAAAGCAGACTAAAGGTGAAGGAGTTATAACCGGGAGTATCTGTATATTGTTACATAGAGGTGACAGCGAAGTTCTATTATAACAGGAGGGTAGGATTATTAGTAAGGAGAAACAGAGATTAGAAAAACACAGGCATACCAGAACTAGATGATAAAACCTCACTGCTAAAGATAACACACTTTGGCTGCAGGACATAGAAAATTCAAGCTTGAAACGATATGAAATCATCTTCCCTGTTAACTACATTTCAAAGTGGCAAAGGGCGGTATACAGGCTCCTAGGGGAGATACATCCTGGATGGTATCCTTGCAGGAAACCCTCATGCTATAATACCAACCTTCCATGCAAGATGTGCCAAGTGTTGCAAGGTCCCAAAATTATAGAGGGTAATCCAACTGCCCTGGGTTGATTTGAAGCCTGCCCCATAAGGCTGGATTAAGACCTAGTGCTATAAACCCGGTTAGAAGGCTACGGCTCTGAAGCAGGTTCCAGGGCCAAACCTAATACTGGGTGTGGTTCTGCTCTGCTAAGAAGATATGTTGTCCAACTGCTTCTAAATATGTATGCTCAGACCCACAGGTTAGTGTTGCCCTCAACCCTGGCTGGCCTGRGCAGCTTCTCTCTGCAGTTAAGAGATCTGGTCACACTGCTGACAATCAGTCCCTCAAGTGCTTAGCTCTAAACAAGGCTATATCACCCCACCCCCAACATCAGGCAGTATCTTAGAGAAGAGGAGGAAAGAACAAACCAAAGGGCTGAAGGATGGGGAGGAGTTCTGTGAAATACTGTCTTTAGGATTCAGCACAACCATTGTAACCATGAACTCACTGCAGCTGCAGTTTCCTATGTAAGATCAAGTCAACAAGATGGGCCAACACTGAACAGGCTGCAGTAACTGAACTCTGTGGGTTACTAACAACAAAAAAGAGGGGTTTGGGGTATCTAGGGAAGAGGAAAGAGTAAGTTGTGTATATGAAACATCGTTTACATGTGAAATTATCAAATAATTAAATGTATTTTATTTTAAAAGAAATCACAGGTGCCACCAGACTACATTTTCAGCATCCTATTACCAATCAGCAGCTCTGTATCATTTTCATGGCAAAGCAGCTCAGGCTTACTGCTACCWCTCAGTACTAATACTGACTCCAACCAGCCTTTATTTTTTTTATTTTATTTTGGTTTTTCCAGACAGGATTTTTCTGGGTAGCCCTGGCTGTCCTGGAACTCACTCTGTAGAACAGGCTGGCCTCAAACTCAGAAATCCACCTGCCTCTGCTTCTGCCTCCTAAGTGCTGGGACTAAGGGCGTGTGCCACCACTGCCCAGCCTCCAAGCAGCCTTTAAGTCCTCACAGTGTACTAAGCACCCATTCTCTGAGCTGCCTGCTCTAGTCCTTGGCTGCCTGGGTGGCCTCACTGTTGTGCTGCGACTTCCCACTCCCAGAACACTGTTCTTCTASGCATTACTAGACTACGATTTGACCTTCAGTGCCAAAGGACCTCTGCAAGTGCTGCTCTTTCTGGARACCATTCTCTCCTGTTAACCCCTACATATCCTTCATTCTCAGCTCACATCCTGGCATCTCAGGGATCCAACATGCTTGCTTGATTTCTAACCCATCCCTTCCCATCACATCAGTTTGTAAACTTAACCTTTTTTTACATGATGGATTCATGACCTTCTCTTTCCAAGCAAATGGTTCTCAAAGCACTGTCTCCCTCAGAAGGACTTCTGGGTTGCTGAGAATCTGAAGTCACCCCAGACTACAGGGTGAAACACACAAAATAAAAGACAAACAAGAAACTACTCCCTAAACCAAGCTATTAAAAATGGAAATTATCAGGTCACATCCCAGACCTGCTGAACATAGAACAAAGTGTTTTCAAGCCCCACTGGGTGATTCTGATGCACTCAAGAGTGTGCTGAAGTACTGGGTCTATGTCTGGTACCATCATGGCAAAACCTTGATGCTTTTGCCCTCTGTGCTGTGCCTTGCTACCACTGTCAACAACTGACAATGTTAAAGACTGAGTGAAACACGCTGGTCAAATGAATGACTGGTTTAAAACTCTTGCTATGGCTTCATAAATTCCCTATTCATTAATTCTAAACACCTATGTCTTACCTCAGTATCCCTCCTTAAGTAAATCAGCCCTGAAACTGCTATCCAGAGACCTGACTTCTAGACCTAGATCACTCTTTTGGGCTGGAATGAATCTTGGCCCTCTAAGATTGATAAAGGTGCTAATCTTTAGTTTTCTCACCCATAAAACAATATTAATAATCATATTTACTTGTATTACCCCTGGCGGGATAAGAATCTTACCTATACATACAGTTTAGCACTCAAGCTAGCTTAGGCATTACTAACAGTAATAATTACTCAGCTGTAAGAGGTCTTTTTCATTAATCATCTTTTTTTTAATACAGATCACCCTTCAAGCTAATTCTTCCTTCCTTGCAGAAACCAATCAGATCTACCAAGCAACCCAGATCTGAAAGCTTCTCCTAGCAACCAGAAGCCTTTCTAGAGCTTCCTCTCCTCCTCCTCCTGGAACAGCTGAGCTGTAGCGGGCAGCCTGCATCCTACTAACCCCTACATCCCATCAGTTGAACTCAGTTTCCGAAGTACCAACTCACCTGGGACTCAGACCCTGGAAACTCAATCACTTAGCAGTTTTCATTTGAGGAGTTTGCCTGGGTGGCCAGGATTCAGAAGGAGCTCACTCTAAGAGCTATTTTTAGCCCAACGTTAGCAAAGTATTAATAGCAGCTGTTATATCCCAGTTGCACAGCTCGAAAACAACATCATCAAACAAACAAAACCCCCAAACTTGGACTTTGCCTCCTCTGAGAAGCTGAGGGTCCCTCAAGATAGCCAGGCTAAGGATCCAATGACACCCTCCCCGCCCGCCCCCTATGCTGTGCCTCCTTCCGCGACACGCTGRAGGAGTACCTGGTGACGCCAGGAGGGGCGGGAGGAGAGTGTGCGATAGGATATCAGAGCATGGCCACACAAGGCTTCCACGGAGAATGGCAACACTCGGCTGCTGAGTAATTTTCCTGCGGAGCAGAGTCGGAGCAGGGACCCTGCCAATGGCTATAGTATTTTTATCCTACTTAACCGGCATCGTCCCCAAGGATGTCCCCAAGCCGCACTCTCCAGGTTCACCCTAACCCTGGATGCTGTGGACAGCATAGCGGCTCAGGTCAGTAAGAGCGGGCGCAGTGAGGCTGGCCGAGTCCGCAGTGTCTACAGCTTGGGGAACGTGACCACCGCGTCCCGGGCAAAGGCCCCAACACTGGCCACCAGTCCGACGCCAGGCCTACGCGGAAGCGGGCTTCAAGCAAAGCGGCCAGCGGCTCCACAGCACAAGTTCAGCCTCGTGGAAGCAGTGAGCCGGTTCCCAGCCCTGAACAGCCTGCCGCTCGGCCGCAGCGCCCGCTCCCCGCCGCGCGGGAATGAATGGGCTCCCGCCCACCGAGCACGCACTCACAGGCGGCGTAGGCGAACAGCGCGATGCCCAGCAGAAGCTTCATCCTCCTGCGGTTGACTGAAGAGACAAGGCGCAGCAGCCCCTTGCTCACCATGCCCAGGAACCGCACGGGTCCGGGGCCTGCCGCGCCGGCCAGCCGCAGCACAATGCGCGGCGGCCCGAGCCCCGCCCCCGTGCGCCAGCCCCACCCCCGCGCGCCCGGCTTCCTGCTGGCTAAACCACTGCGCTCGCGCGGCTGGGTCCCGGCCTCCTGCTCCGCCCAAAGCTGCGCCCCGCCCTTCTCCTTTTTCCGCAAGCGCAGTGTGATGCCTGAGTTTTCAGGATGGTGTCAGTCAACAAGGGAAGGGTGGGCACAGTGGGTGGTGCGGAGCGCGCATGCGCAGCCCAATGTGCTGGCCGGCTTTCGCTGATGGGGCAGCGTTAGACGCTAAGCGCGGATCGCAGAGGTTCGCCCGCGACTGGTAGGGCGCTTGCGCATTCCTAGTCCTACGCGGCGGGCGGGGCAGTGGACTCGCGCCGTTGGAGCTAAAGAACTGGTTTGCTGTTAATTGGTGTGTC
The DNA here is from genome assembly GCA_002335545.1 of Apodemus speciosus. Lineage (NCBI taxonomy): Eukaryota > Metazoa > Chordata > Mammalia > Rodentia > Muridae > Apodemus > Apodemus speciosus. The sequence goes on along the minus strand of BDUI01009495.1, from coordinate 13,441 downwards.
TTGACATTGAACATTTGCGTTTCTATGAATGCGGGGCTTAGGAAGTTGCCTGGCCTTAGCTGTTCTTTTTGCAAGACCGGAAAGTGTTAAATCCCAAACTCGCCAGTGAATCGACCACACTTNTTTTTTTTAATACAGATCACCCTTCAAGCTAATTCTTCCTTCCTTGCAGAAACCAATCAGATCTACCAAGCAACCCAGATCTGAAAGCTTCTCCTAGCAACCAGAAGCCTTTCTAGAGCTTCCTCTCCTCCTCCTCCTGGAACAGCTGAGCTGTAGCGGGCAGCCTGCATCCTACTAACCCCTACATCCCATCAGTTGAACTCAGTTTCCGAAGTACCAACTCACCTGGGACTCAGACCCTGGAAACTCAATCACTTAGCAGTTTTCATTTGAGGAGTTTGCCTGGGTGGCCAGGATTCAGAAGGAGCTCACTCTAAGAGCTATTTTTAGCCCAACGTTAGCAAAGTATTAATAGCAGCTGTTATATCCCAGTTGCACAGCTCGAAAACAACATCATCAAACAAACAAAACCCCCAAACTTGGACTTTGCCTCCTCTGAGAAGCTGAGGGTCCCTCAAGATAGCCAGGCTAAGGATCCAATGACACCCTCCCCGCCCGCCCCCTATGCTGTGCCTCCTTCCGCGACACGCTGRAGGAGTACCTGGTGACGCCAGGAGGGGCGGGAGGAGAGTGTGCGATAGGATATCAGAGCATGGCCACACAAGGCTTCCACGGAGAATGGCAACACTCGGCTGCTGAGTAATTTTCCTGCGGAGCAGAGTCGGAGCAGGGACCCTGCCAATGGCTATAGTATTTTTATCCTACTTAACCGGCATCGTCCCCAAGGATGTCCCCAAGCCGCACTCTCCAGGTTCACCCTAACCCTGGATGCTGTGGACAGCATAGCGGCTCAGGTCAGTAAGAGCGGGCGCAGTGAGGCTGGCCGAGTCCGCAGTGTCTACAGCTTGGGGAACGTGACCACCGCGTCCCGGGCAAAGGCCCCAACACTGGCCACCAGTCCGACGCCAGGCCTACGCGGAAGCGGGCTTCAAGCAAAGCGGCCAGCGGCTCCACAGCACAAGTTCAGCCTCGTGGAAGCAGTGAGCCGGTTCCCAGCCCTGAACAGCCTGCCGCTCGGCCGCAGCGCCCGCTCCCCGCCGCGCGGGAATGAATGGGCTCCCGCCCACCGAGCACGCACTCACAGGCGGCGTAGGCGAACAGCGCGATGCCCAGCAGAAGCTTCATCCTCCTGCGGTTGACTGAAGAGACAAGGCGCAGCAGCCCCTTGCTCACCATGCCCAGGAACCGCACGGGTCCGGGGCCTGCCGCGCCGGCCAGCCGCAGCACAATGCGCGGCGGCCCGAGCCCCGCCCCCGTGCGCCAGCCCCACCCCCGCGCGCCCGGCTTCCTGCTGGCTAAACCACTGCGCTCGCGCGGCTGGGTCCCGGCCTCCTGCTCCGCCCAAAGCTGCGCCCCGCCCTTCTCCTTTTTCCGCAAGCGCAGTGTGATGCCTGAGTTTTCAGGATGGTGTCAGTCAACAAGGGAAGGGTGGGCACAGTGGGTGGTGCGGAGCGCGCATGCGCAGCCCAATGTGCTGGCCGGCTTTCGCTGATGGGGCAGCGTTAGACGCTAAGCGCGGATCGCAGAGGTTCGCCCGCGACTGGTAGGGCGCTTGCGCATTCCTAGTCCTACGCGGCGGGCGGGGCAGTGGACTCGCGCCGTTGGAGCTAAAGAACTGGTTTGCTGTTAATTGGTGTGTCTTGACATTGAACATTTGCGTTTCTATGAATGCGGGGCTTAGGAAGTTGCCTGGCCTTAGCTGTTCTTTTTGCAAGACCGGAAAGTGTTAAATCCCAAACTCGCCAGTGAATCGACCACACTTCTCTTAGGGTCGAACGCATTTTCTTTCTTTTAAAGATAGAGCACATATTATCATGAAGATGTTGCTAATCGTTGGAATTTAGAACAAAGCACACTGCAATGGGAACAGCAGAAAAGAGCAAGATTCATGGTACAAAGTGTATAGGAATAATTTCAGAACAAACATTTTGCCTGATCATAGTTATCAAGAAGGTGATAGAATGCTTAAATAAGTCTCTTCTGTCATAATCTGGGGGTGGCTTCTCCTGAGACATCGCTCAGTGAGTTCTGAGGTACTTTTCCTCTCAGAAGTTTGACTATTAATACGACTCAGTGTTGGCAGAGAGATTCACATTCATAACAACCCTGACAGAAGATAGAAGCACGAAGGCTGCTTGAAGATCTATGAAGAAAGGACTGCCATCTTCAGATTGTGTGAGTGTACTGAGATGTTGGGATGTCTGCATGGTTGAGGGGGGAAGAAGAGACAGGAGACTGTGACTCTGTGTTTTCATGTCTCCATTTGTAAGTCATTTCCAGTTCAGGAATTTTCTGGTGAGTTTTAAGAACTAAACACTATCAATTGAAAGGGTAAGTTATAGCAAAAGATCTACATCCTATCAAATAGGCAAACTCTTTCTTGTCAGAAGAAAATAATAGTGTAGAGCCAGAGGTTCCTAAAAGTGTCCATAAAACTTTGCTTTGGGCAATAGTGATAGGAAAGGGTGATTTTGTACTGTAGCAGCCAGTACTGCATTGTGCCTGTCAAACTGTATATCCTAAGGGAACACATACAAAGAGTCTTCAGAAACACATGTTCTGCTAGGCCTTAGGGTATTAGATAGAATCAGAAACATCCTCTTTCCTTAAGATACCTTACATCCATCAGAAAATTGTCATAATAAATACATACTCTGTTGTCTATGACATTTTGCAGATGTGTGGTATATATCTTAAGTTCATCCAGGAAATGGAGTTGAATGATGCCATGTAAAGGTAGCATTAAAAAACAGAAAACAAACAAACAAACAAGCCGTCATTCCCTGTGCACTAGGAGCTGTGGAGCTGGTAGTTAGATTTGCTCTGATGGGGTTTTCTGGAGTACAACTGGGTTATGATTACTAAGACAGCTCCAAAGAAGCAAGCCACTGAAACGTGTAAAAACCTCTATAAAATAATCTCTCTCCTCATGTTCTCCCCTATTTGTCTCCAATGACAAAAACACACAGTCAAGGGCATAGATGGTACTGAACTGAGTCAAATGGAGGGAGGAAGGGAATCACCATGCAACTATACAGCTCACAACATAGGAGGAAACATCAAGTCATATATAAAGAAGAGCATTTGGGAAGAACATCAGATTGTTCAGTTTAAAGTGATAATTTTGAAAGACAACATTTATGTGGACACATACAAAAGTAGGTACTTTACTGTCTTACTTCCTGTGCTTATGGGTGACCTGCATAAGGCAAAAGCAAAGTTACTGAGGTAGTGGCAGAATCTGCTTTAGAAGGTGGTGCACAGACTTCAGCTGGGATGGGGGTGGGGGGCTTAATGTCAGTGGGACATAACAAAAACATCTTAGCAGAATGAAACAGAGGAGGGAGATGAAAGCAGAAGGCCTCATGCAAGGACATCAATCTGTTCATACTAAAGCATAGTGGGCCAGTTCAATATGCAGAATTCAGCAGAAGCAGAGTATGTTAGGGAAACAGCAGCTCCAGAAAGCACAAGGTCTTACTCCATTTACATGCTAAAAGAAGCTATTCCTGAATCAAAGTTTGCCTGAGGAAAATTTGCAATGGAAATGGGGAACTTCAAACGATATCATTTCAACAGCATATATAAATAATGCTAAGGTTAAGTAGCATCCCCTACATGATCCTCAAGCGGATCATGAAATGTAAGTATATAATGGACAGGTTGGAGAGAGAACTCAGGCAATAAAAGTGTCTGCTATACACTCCTGAGGCCCTTACTTCAATCCAAGAACCCATGTAGGGGCAAAAACACTAGGCATCATGGCCATGGAGCAGTAACTGCAGAGTCTGCCAAATGATCAAAGTGCTAAAAGTAAGTGGCCACTGAGAGCTCAGCTGTAGGTGAGGCATCTGTATTGCCCCTCCAAAACTGGGYGGACTTCTTGTAGACATAAAGAAATAGAAAAATCTCATTTTAAAGGCATAGAAAACACTTTCAAAAGAATCATAACTTCCCCAGTAAAAGATATGCCAATCTAAATACAGGACGAGTTGTTCAGAACACCAAACAACTGCCAAAAAACAACTCCTCCATCATATTATAACTAGAACACTAAATATGCATAATAGAGAAATTGTATTGAAAGCAGGAAGAAAGAAACATCAAATCATGTATGAAGGAGAGCATATCAGAAGAACAGCAGATTTGTCAAGCATACTTAAAAATCCAGAAGGACTTGGAATGATGTATTTTACATTCTGAAGATAACTTCTCCAAACCAGAATACTGTATCCAATAAAGCTGTCACAACTGAAGGAAAAATAAACGCTTTCCATGATAAAACAGACTAAGGGAATTTGAAGGAATCTTTCAGACTAGAGGAAAAGGCAAACTCATCCATGGGGCCACATAAAAATAGGTAGTAGTCATACCTTTAATTCCAACATTCAAGATTCAGAGGCAGGAGGATGTCTGTGAGTTCAAGGGTAGCCTGGTCTTCATAGCAAGTTCCAGGCCAGCTAGGGCAGCATTGTAAGACCCTGTCTTAAAGAAAACAAAGAAACAAACAAAAAAAACTATGCTAGAGTAAAAGTTAAGCAAGAAAGGAAGGACAAATAAAACCACCACAAAGTAACAAGGATCAGTACACACCTTTGGATTAAAACTCTGAATATTAATAGTGTCAGTTCCTCAAAGACACAGACTAATATATTGGATCCAAAAGCAAAAATTATCTATGTGTTGCCTCTGAGAAATGCACCTCACAGTGAAAGACAGGATGGGAGAAAAATTCCAATCAAATGGGACAAGAACAGAAGCTGATGTTCCTGTTCTATTATCTGGCAAAATGGACTCAAACCAACACTAATGAAAAAACGGTAATGAAAGCCACTTCATCCTAGTTACGAAAACATTCCAACAGGATCACATTAAACATGTATGCCTCATACACAGGTGCAACCAAATTTATAAAGCACATACTTCTTGATGTAAAGTCACAGATTAACCCCACACAGTAGTAGAGTGGTTTTAATGTCCCCCATGTTCCCCAATTAACAGATCTTCCCCCATCAAAAAAACCCATTTGCATTAACAGACATTATCCATCAAACAGATTTAGCAGTCATCTACAGAATATTATTTCCAAACACTGTAGACTTTTATCAGCAGTCCATAGAACATTCTCTAAAATGGAGCATCTATCAGGAAACAGAGGGAGCCTTAGCAAACATAGGAACATTGAAAAAAAATCCCTTGTATTCTATGTTTTCACAATATTTTCACAGGGCTACCACTGAACAGCAAGAGAAACTTTAGAACATATACAAGCTCATGAAGATTAAACAATATACTACTGCAAAATATGTGAGTCTTTGGAGAATCCAAGAAGAAATTTTAAATACTCCCAGAATCGAATGAAAATGAAAAAAAAAAAAAACCCTAAATCTATAGGCTACAATAAAAATAGCCATTAGGGTTTGTATCTCTAAGTGTCTACATTAGGAAAAAATATATTTGTCAAAGAAATAACTTAATGATGCTGCAAAAAGAACACAGCAAATTCAAAATAAGTATGTGGGAGACATTGCTAAGATAAGGGCAGAAATGATTAAATGCAAAATGCAAACAAGAATGCCATCAGGAAAACAATACAAATATTCTGTGAAATGGAAAGTCAGTAGTTTATTTGTTTGTTTGTTTGTTTTGTTTTTGTTTTTCGAGACAGGGTTTCTCTGTGTAGCCCTGGCTGTCCTGGAACTCACTCTGTAGACCAGGCTGRCCTTGAACTCAGAAATCTGCCTGCCTCTGCCTCCCAAGTGCTGGGATTAAAGGCGTGTGCCACCACCGCCCAGCAAAAGTCAGTAGTTTAAAGATGATGAAAATAGACAAGCCCTTAGCCAAACAAACCAAAAGAAATATATATACATATATATTTCTCTCTCTATTATATATATATATATATATATATATATATATTAGAGAGAGAGAGAGAGAGAGAGAGAAAGAAAGGGAGGAAGGGAGAGAGAGGAAAGGAAAGAAGGAAGGAAGAGGGAAGGCATGAATTTGAGGTAGGAAATGTGAGGAGGATGAGTGGGGAAAGGGGGGGTGAAATATAAATGGATTATTCACATAAAATTCTCAAAACAATTAAATACAAAAATATGAAGGTGAAAAGAATCAAAGTTAAAACATGGAGGGTAAGGAGAGCTATTACTAAATACATTAATGAAATTCAGAAAAATTGTTAGGTCTTACCTTAAAAAATCATATATTCCAATGAATTGGAAAACTCTAAAATAAAATACATAGATTTCTAGATGTATATGACCTGCCAAAAGTAAATCATAAAGATATAAAAAATTGAGCAGCTTTGTAGAAAGCAATAAAAGTGAAGCAGTAATCAAATATCTACCAATTAAAAATTTTATCAGACCTTCAATGAAATACTAACACAAAGAAGAAACTATGTCTTAATATTTCAGACTTCAAACAAATCATGAGTCATGTATAAACAACACTAAAATAAAGTCCAAAGTGAACTGCTTTTATCAGAGAAATAACAAAACATCAAATTCAAAGAGAAACTTCCAGGAGCTTCAAATTAGGGGGGRAAAAGACATAGCTTTTTTTTATATAAAAATTCTCCAAGTAAGTATATCTGTTAGAGTATATGGGAAGCACRATGTAGCGGGACGCCCGGGCACCTGGGGGAAGAGTGCAGCTCACCTGAGCGTATCCGCTGCCCAGGCGGTCATCCCCTTGCCCTTTTCCCTTCTGTCCTTTTCTACTGTCTACTTTTAGGAGTATTTTTATTTTACCTTATTTAGCACGGATTTGTTCAGTATTTTTTTTTTAATTTACCCACATTTGGGGGCTAGAGAAATGACTAGAAAATTGAGAATAGTTGCTGATCTTTCAGAGGACCTGTGTTCCCTTCTCAATGCCCAAGTCAAGAAGCTCAATTGTTTGTCCTTGTGATGATCAACAATGACTACATCCTATGTCCGGCATAAGAAGACAATATTGCTTTTTCTTTCCTAAAGTTTACTCGTTAGGAAGAAGTATCTAATGTCGAGTCACTACAAACATTCACAATATAGAATGTGATCACAACTAAATTATTTTGGACATTTAACTCTGGAAAAACCTTCAACAATGTCAGTTTAGGGTGCTAACAGAGGCCACTTGAGAAATCATTTAAAAACAAAACTAGGAAATCCACTTGAGAAAGGGCTAATAGTCAGTATAGGGACCTCATATTGGAACTGTTTAAAGTACACCACTTTACACCAACTTTAAATATCATTTAAGAAAGGGGTAATTGTTCAGATTCTGAAGCTTATGACAGGATCAATGAAAAAAATCATCTTTCTTAGTCAATCATAAGGTAGAAGCTTATGATTTGAGCTCATTTGCCAGTCCATGGAAGCTTGTGGTTCGAACTTGTTTTCTAGTTGGCATGGCCACAGCATTCAGTAGGCCAGAACCAAAAGTCATGTACTTCAGAATGCTCGTAAGAGGCTCAACATTGACAGTAGTAATTATAAAAATACCTATASCTAATAATCTCATGGAAAGTTAATATTAAACTAGAAACAAAAGTAGAAAAATAAATATTATTGAATGAATGCAGATTGCATGCTTTGTGATACAATGTAGTTAAATCAATAAATGTTTATTAATATTGAGTTAAATGTTACAAAATAAAATAACTTTAAAAAATTTATTTACTTGTGTGAGTGAATGTACCTACCTGCACACATACGAGTATCACAGTGCACATGTAGAGACAAGAGGACAACATTCAGAAATAAGTACTCTCCTTCCACCACATCTATTCTTCAATTAAAACTCAGATCATCAACCCACCAAGACATTTCACTGTCCCTAAATAAATTCTTTAAATCTATATTTATATCCCTCAAAGTTTCTATACTCAAGTTGACTAGAAAACAAAACAAAAGATACTTAGTTATTTTTCTGTAATTATAACCACATGCTACAGCCTGGATAATATTTTAAAGAAAATAGATTTGTTTGGCTCATGACTGGAGACTGAGAGTTTCAAGAACACGGCAACAGTTACATCATAACATGATGATGACATCACCTAGTGAGACAGAGCAAATGTGATAATGAGGTTTCCTTCCTTGTCCTAATAAAGCCATTTGTGCCATCATGGGAATTCTATTCAGGATCATATCTAAACTCAAGTTACTGGTCAGATATTGAAGTCACTGAGCAAAAGCTCTGATTCTTAGCCTACGGCAATAGATGTTTTATTGCGTTGAATAAAAGAAATCTTCCTTCATCAGATGACCTATGGCAAACAGAAGAAGTGAATCCCACCT
>BDUI01009493.1:55920-77558 GCA_002335545.1 Apodemus speciosus | reverse complement strand
TGTTGGTTTTTTGTGGTGACCTGGTCAGGCCACCAGCTGCAAGATGGTGGCGGGTCTCGGGGCTCAGTCTAACCAAGGGATTCCCTGCAGGAGTAGAGCTTTCCTGGTTGGGCTGCTGGAGCCTAGATGGTGGTATTCTCAGTCGACAGGGCTCTGTCTGGTTAGCTGTCTGAGGTGCACAGAGGCAAGGTGGCTGGTTCTGCTGTAATCCAGGTACAGCCCACACAGATCGCCAAGTAAGTTGGTGGCCCGCAGGTTGGCAACAGTCCGCAGCTCTGATCTGAGGCAAGATGGCGGCCTTTTCAGGGCCCAGAACCTACACCTGGCTGGCCAGCAGGGCCTGCTGCTCTGCTCAACTCTTGAACGCAGATTGCTGTCTGTTGGCTCAAGTCCCCAGAGGTCTTAAACTTGGGGTCTCTCGGTTGCTCGAGTCAGCTTGGTGTGAGCTGGCAGTGGCCAAGATGGAGGCGGGGAGTGCAGGATCCCCCCAGGGCGCAGTACCCATGCCTGTCTTGGCTACAGGAACCACTGTTCTGCTCAGCTCCTGAGCGCAGATTACTGCCTAGCTGTTTGGGTCCCCAGAGATCTTAAACTCGGTATAACTCAGGATAACACGGGTACCTGGTCCTTTAGTCCAGTCCAAGCAACAGTGAAGCAGGCTGCAGTGGCGGGCAGTGCAAGATCTCCCACAGGGCTCAGAGCCTACACCAGGCTGACCCACAGGCCCCGCTGATCTGCTTACCTCTTGAGCACAGATAGCTGTCTGTTTGCTTGAGTCCCCAGAGGCCTTAAACTTGGGGTATCTCAGTTGCCTGAGCCAGCTTGGTGCGAGCCGGCAGTGGCCTTAACTTTTACTTTTATTTGTTTTTTTCTCATTTGCCTTTTATTCTTTAGTGAATCTATTCTACCATGAAGATCAGTCTACATAAGTTATACAGGCTTCTTTAAAAACTGAAAGTTTTTCTATTTTAAAGCCCTTTATTTCACAGCAAGTATTTCTGTATATTCAGTTGACTTCTTTTCTCTCTTTGATTTTCCAAGGAAGATGCCACTGTGTTTGCTAAGAAGGCAGTCCACTGAATGCTTGCTCTTACCCCTTCTCATCCTCATCAAGATCATGTTCTAACAATGAGGATATCAGACCCCATGTCCACGTCTTTAATCTTTATATCAGCACTACTTTTGGTTCTTGAAATTCCTCACAAAAATTCTTCTAAGTATGTCCCATGCTCACTTTCTTCAATATGTCAGCCTTATTCTCATCTTTACCATCTTACATCTGGCTCTATCTTGGAACTAGTCTCCACCAATCACTCTAAATCTTCCCATCACCAAAACTATTTCCTCATTGTATTTTCTTTCTGATCCTCCTGTTATGTCAACAATGTTTACTATTTAACCTTCTATAACTCCTTTGTGCATAATGTCTTCTTCTACCCTCCCTCTATGATCTCTTTCACCCTTCCTTGTACTAAATGTGCCCCTTGCTACAGTAATTCAAGCTTGTACACCAGATCCTTCTCTTTGCCAAATCTGATCTCATGTTTCCCATAGTTGTAAGACCAACTCATTTGAGATGTCTTCTAATTTTAATCATCTGAGGTGCCAATGTCTCTTCAGGTTAGCAGTCAATACCATGACTGGCATCACTATTCTTCTAGTGGCAAAGGCTCCACACTTAGTGTTCGTCATTTAAGTCCTACCTTACTGAAATTATTGTTTTCCCCTTCCACTCATTAAATTGTTCAAGTTTTGTTTGCACTCATGTTATCTGTCCATGCTCTTCCCTGCATTTCATAACTCGAGTGCTTCATACAGTACTCTACAGACTATTGTATTGAAATAGTCTCTTAATTGCCTCTACTCAGTCCTCTCTTCCATCCGTCCTCAGCATTGCTGAGAGATTAATCTTCCTAAAGCATTGGCTTCTTCAAGGCTTCATATGGTTTCCTGTTGCTTATTAAATGCAGCATTTACTCTTTTGGATCCTGGGAAAGATGCTCTACCATAGAGCTACGGTTGCCTTTCCCATAAGTGTTCATTCACCCTATTCATATATCCTGTACTTTGGGCATATTGAGCTCTCATACACATCATGATATGACTTGAAAGTAATATATTGGTATAGTTGGGTCTTCTTAGAATATACCCAAAAGATGCTCCAACATATAACAAGGACACATGTTTTACTATGTTCATAGAAGCCTTATTTATAATACCTAGAAGCTGGAAACAACCTAGATGTCCCTCAATGGAAGAATGGATACAGAAAATGTGGTACATTTACACAATGTAGTACTACTCAACTATTAAAAACTAGGGATTCATGAAATTCTTAGGCAAATTGATGGAACTAGAAAATATCATCCTGTGTGAGGTAACCCAGACACAAAAAGACATATATAGTATGTACTCAATGATAACTGTATATTAGCTCAAAAGCTCAGAATACTCATGATACAACTCACAGACCACATGAAGTTTAACAGGAAGAAAGGCCCAAGTGGGAATGCTTCAATCCCACTTAGAAGGGGGAACAAAAGAATCACAGGAGGCAGAGGGATGGAGGGACCTGGATGGGAGAGGAAGGAGAAAGAGAAAAAGGGGAGAGGATCAAGTATGGGTAGAGACAGAAGAGAAGTCCAGAGATCCAAGAGACTGAATAGAAATATGTAGCAGTTGGGGATGAGGAATGGGGGGAGGGCACTAAAAAGTCCCAGATTCTAGGGATACAAAAAGCTTCCCGAACACAATAGGGATTACATTAGTTGAAATACCCAACAGTGGGAAGATAGAATCTGAAGAGGCCACCTCCTGTAGATAGTTGAGAGATGGGACCATCCACCCATCTCAAAATCTTTAACTCAGAATTGTTCCTGTCTAAAGGAAATGCAGGGACTACAAATGGAGCAGAGACTTAGGGAAAGTCCCCCCCCCCCCCCGAGACTGCCATACCTTGGGAATCATCCCATCTGCAGACACCAAACCCCGACGACACCATTGCTAATACCAAAAGGTGCTTGCAGGCAGGGACCTGGTATAGCTGTCCTCTGAGAGGCTTTGCCAGCACCTGACTAATACAGATGTGGATGCTAACAGCCAACCATCTAAAGGAATAGTGGGACCCCAGTGGAAGAGTGAGGGGGAAGGACTGAAGGAGCAAAAGGGGCTTGCAACGCCATAGGAAGAACAATATTAACTAACTGAGCCCCTCAGTGCTCCTAGGGATTAAACCGCCAACCAGAGAGTATACATGGGCTGGTCCATGGCTCCAGCTACATATGCAGCATCTGGCATCAATGGAAGGGGAGGTGCTGGATCCTGTTACCCCATCAAAGGGGGATGCTAGAGGGGTGAGATGGGTGAGGGTGGGTGGGAGCACCCTCTTAGAGGCAAAAGGGAGAGGGGATGGGGTGGGACGGGACGGGACGTTTGTAAAGGGGAGACCAGGAAGGACACAACATTTCAAATGTAAATAAATAAAAGAATTAACAAAAATGAAAATACTATATTGGTCAATCGTATGTACGGGTTCTTGGCTAATAAAGGTTTTGAGAAGAAGCCAGTCTCCGATACACCATAGCTATGTAACATTGGATTTTTCTAGCCTCCCTGAATTCAGATTCCTCATGTATAAAATCAAAGTGAAAAAAAAAAAAAACGAAATCTGGTCTTTATAATCAATAGTTGGGTAATGCTTCCTGGACTGTTTAGAGAGGTATCTGGTAGATAGAAAACCTAAAATGTCTGCATCTCTGAATAGTTCATTTTTACTTGTTTTGAATGACCTCTTCAATCATTCTTATTAAAGTCTTTTATTCTGCTCTAGAAATTTTACTCTAGAAATCTTTCTCTGCTGCTTGCAGTTCTAATACTTGGCACTGTCCATTTCAGCTTTATATCAAAGCCATTCTCTTACATGACACATTCAATGCCCCTTCATACCCACATGTTTTCTGACAATGCCTGTGTTGCCCACAGTGTCTTCCATGGCACAGAATGTGTACTTGGTAAGCATCATTCACCTGAGTAGCTGCAGACTACATGCTATGGTGGGAAAAAGGAACAAGGAAGAAGGTTCTGAGTTTGGCTAACTCCAACTGTGCAGAGATTAAACTTGATAGTGGTGGTGCAAACGCCCACATCCTTTTCTCTTTCTTCTCTTGTCTCCTACTCCCACACATTTCTTTTCCATTGGGCACTTTACCCTATATCAGGATCCTTAGCTTTGCTAGTATGCACTGTGACCATTATTTAATCCTGTTGATGGCTCTTGAGGGTAAAGAGGTTCCTATGACAACCTCGGATCTTGTTCCTTTGTCCTTTCCACTTAAGCTTTGATGAAAACCACCCTCCTACCTACTACAAATTCTTCCAAGAGGGGTTCATTAAACTTGTGATCCAATTCACCATCTAAAATCTGTCATAGAAATACAGAGCAGGAAATTAGACTCCTTTATGTAATAGCTTCTACACCCTGCCCAGTCCCCAGTCACCACTCAATATCAATAGCATTCTTTAACATTCAAGGATGGCCTAGTACAAACTTTGCTTTTAGTCTACCAGTAAACTTCGAAGACTAGGCATCCAACTTTCAAAAAGTCTTTCCTTGGCAGCTCTGAAGTAAGTCTTGTGAAAGACAAAGCTATATCCAAGAAAGAATACCACTAAGCTTGATTGGTGTCCTCTGAATTTTCCACTGTTCAGCAAAGCATTTAAGTTATGGTCTGTTCTTTGACCCTGGGAAATGTACTGCCTGGTAAGTGAGTCTTATATGAATTTTAATATTACATGACACTTTACACAAAGTCATGCTTCTTTTGAACTCCTAAATCCTTCTCAACTATGCATCATCCTCGCATGCCACGTGCTGTTTTTTGTAGTGAATGAAGCCCCTAATATTCCCCACAGTTTTTATCGAAGAAATATAAGAACTAATTTCTATTGAATACCTACTTAACAAGGACTTTGTATATTAGATACTTTCATTCAAACTGCACAGCAACCTAATGATATCTGACATTGTCTAAATTTTGAGCACAAAGTAGATGATATCCACTGAAGGTAAGCAGTTGGTATAAGGCTATTCATCTAGTAAGTGGACAGACTGGAATTTGATAGGCCATTTCTGATGTCATAGTATGTGTCCTCTCTACTCCTCTGCCATTCCTGTGATAATCAGTATCTGTTTTCCAGGAAAAAAAATCCTTTCTCTTGACATTTGATTGATGGATGTGTGACCTTCCTAATAGACTTTGGTATCAAATAAATGTTTACAATGCCACCTGAAATCTGAAATACACCCTCACCAACAGATATCAGAACACTTTATCCAACTGTCCAGTCTCCTCAGATTCAAGACCAATATACAGATGGCACTTTTGAGAACTGGAGCTGGTTGTCTCAATTTTCTATGGCATATCCACCAGATTAAATTTCCCTTTTATACTAAGAAATAAATATATATGGGAAGTCCTAAAGTGTGCCGCTTGCTGTCCCAGGGAATATTCTAAGAAGAATAAAAATATCTTTGGCTCCTAATACTTTCCTTAGAGAAAGATACTTGTACTGGTGGAAAAAGAGAAGTATGCTCTTTGAAGGTATCTTAACATTGAGGACATAATAGCATCCCTGATTCTATCTGAAACCCAGATAAATCAGATTACCACAAAGACAGACTATGATAATTATAAATAATGATAATTTAAATGACAGAGATGACTCACTTTATGTAAAATGTGAATATTTACATTTAAATACAGAAAATAGGAACCAGAATAGTAACAATCTTAGAAAATATCCCTCATTTCTCCAAAATTCTCTACATGACTTTTTTTTTAACTTAAGGAAGCTTCCAGAATGCAATTGACATTGAGAAAGTTTTACCAATGATTAAAACAATACACTTTTAGTGAAACACTCAATACCTAGTTCAAATTGTGCCTATGGTAAAATGTTATACATGTAGCAAGTAAATATTTCTGTCTCAATAATGTAGTTATTTTCTTCTTTAGTATATTGGATAAYGAATTAATAGCTTTGAAAAGGTTGTCAAAGAGGAAAAATATTTTAACGAATGGTCACAAGTCATTTAAAATCATCAATAATGATTTATATTAGGTATGCTCAGTATTCTTGAAGAGGTTACAAATGACCCTTAAAATATTTCTTCCAACTGGCTGCTCTTAACTGACCAAGTTCAGAATTCAAGGTTTGGTGAGGCATTTGCTGGTGCTAGATGATCTACCATTTTATTTAACTTTCCCAGTTAAGTGGAGAAATATTACCCCTGGGAAAGAGGCTTAAGGGAAATTGATTTTCATGAGTACAAGGTATTAAGCAAACAGGCAGGACCTGAATCCCTAATGGGAGGAAGTTGCAGAAGGATATTAATTTGAGCTGTTGGAAGAGCAGCTAGACTCAGAATGCCCTTGAAGGTGGAGCTTGGGTCTATGTCGGGATGAATCATCCGGAGGAGGAGGTCATGGTGGCAAGTCTTTTGGAGCAGAGAAAAAAGAAGACAGTGAAAGGTAAGAAAAATAAATCTAGGTTTCTGATAACAGTGACAAAAATTAAAATCTCAGATTTAAACTGGGTTGTGTAATAGTCACGTCAGCAGTAACTGACATTCCATAGGATGTGTAGTTCCTGTACTAGACATATGAAGGAAATCAGGAGAAAGCAAAGAAAAATTATATCGATGTTTCCTATTGAGCGAGATGACACATGAAATACCTTTGGAGTCATGATCTACACATAGACTCACATTTGTCAGAGTGTAGTGATGTTCCCTATGGATTTTGTCAGCACTTTGTATGGACTGTTTCAATAAGTTAGAGAAAATGCATGTAAGCCTGCGAAGTCATTTTATTATCTCCTCTCCTTTATTTTACACATTAAAACACTGACATAGCAAGACAGTAAGTTATTTACCCCAAGCCAAACAGATAACATGCAATGTAGAAAGAGCTCAGGTCTGCCTGACATGAAAGCTTATGCACTTAGCCACTGTTCCATGTGACATAACAAATCCTTTAGCATACTGCTCCTCAACCTGTGAGTTGTGACCTCTTTGGTGGGGGTGGGGGAGGTGTTGAATGTTCCTTTCATAGGGATCACCTAAGGCCATTGGGAAACACCGATTTTACATTATGATTCTTAACAATAGGAAAATTATAGTCATGAAGTAGTGATGACAATTTTATGGTTGGGGGGGTCACTACAACATGAGGAACTAAACAGTTACAAAATTAGGACGGTTGAGAACCACTGGTTTAATACAACAAAGCACACCATATGATTGTGACTGTGGGAGCTTCTTAACATCTGTCAGAAAAATAGGAATCTAGGAACAAAAAAGATTCAAAGAAAAATGTTACATAGTGATGACTAGAATACCCAAATGTTACAGGGTAGAGGAAATAGAGGAACCTGAGTTTTTTCTCTATCGCTCACATCAAATATCAGGATGAAGGCTAAAAGATGCAAGAAAGGGAATATCTCTATTATTCAGATACCTAGAATAATAGCATATAATCAGATAAAGTATTAGAGTGACAATTGGGAGATTTCAGTGCCCTGCCATGTGGGTTAGTGGTATAAGACAGGAACTCTATCAGATGCTATTTCTTGCCCATCAGAGCAAGAGGAACAAAAGAAACCAATTTTTAAAAGATGCTGCTGGTTGAGAAGCAAAGTTTTTCAAGCTTCATTTTGATACTTTTTCCCTTAGGATCACTACTGAATGTTTTCTGAATGTTATCATTTTCAGATCTTTTGCTACAACTCATACACATGGTTCAAATAAACATTTGAAATAATCTGGCCAATTAGTTTAGATATATATTCATGTAGGCTCCATGTATTTTATATTCAACCAAAAGTAAAAGCATGCTTTTTATATTTTTTAGTCAAAAGTATACTTTTTTCACACAATATATTCTGATTACAGTTTCCCCTCCTCCTACTCCTGTTTGTCTGTTTGTTTTTACATAACTTATCCAGATAATATTTACAATTTATACATATAGGCTACAGGTATGTCACATAATGACACATCAGCTATCATTTGGTCTGAGACATTTCCTAGCCTATTTCACTGTCTGTCATCTTGACAAATGGAATCGGACAAGAAAAATATTGGCACCAAAGAGTATAGTTGAATTAGAAATATCTGTCACCAGGTCTCAATAATGCTGATCTCCCAATCCATTTCTGGGTCTCCATAATGTCAGTTCAAAGCAGCTCAGCAATGCATGTCTCTATGTCTCAAGGTACAAAACCACAAATAACAGAATCGTTCCCTTGGATGCCAGGGGGGTTCCTAGCATCATTAAGGTACAATTCCTTTAACAATTGAGCTGTCTATAATATTCTACAGGTTGTTTTCAAAAGGAAAAAAGAAATCTTACTCCAAAATATTCTACTGTGTAGCATAAGCTTAAGGTATTCAAGAAAAAAACATTTGTTTTTGAGAGTTGACCAGTTATCAACTCCCCTCTGTAATAGGGGAGTTACTATGATACAAGTCAAGGATCCTTTCTTTTAGCTTGTGCAGATTCTGTCTGTGAATAATTTCCCTGCTCTTGTCTCTCTATGGTATCATTTTAGGGAAGAGGTTAATATTTATTTGGAACAAAGGTTGACCTAAATGGTGAGGATTAAGCTGCAAAGATGAACTTCTTTATTTGTCTATGCTACCTTGATCTCTAGCATCGAATAACTGCCCTGATACAAGCCATTTCAAATAGAACATATATCTAACAGAACTGCAAGCCAATGTTCTATCTTAATCTGTAGAATTGGAGTTTGGAGAAAGGAAGAATATAGAGTACCTGATTGGTATAGACAAGCAACTATACACTTCCTCCAGTTGTTCTACAAATTCCACCTTACCTCATCTCCTTTCCAAAAGGGTCTTCTGAATTGACCCTAGAAGAAATAACTTCCGCACTGTTATAGCTAATTTCTGATTCCACACTTAAAGTTCTGCACTTTGATTATATGATTGTACTTATACAACCATTGACATTTTATGAGGTGGTAGATGTGAATTTGGGGCATTTTATTTTGTCTTCCAAACAGCTTTACCTTTTGATGGCTATAATGGCATAGGATTATTGATACTAAGATGAGTCTTGATTAAGAAAATACCAAGAAAATGGGTCCAGATCACATGACTAATTACCTTTTCTGTGTACCTAAATTTTAAGCATGAAGCTGTTTTCCATTCCATTTATTTAACAGTTCCATAAAGAAAGTGAACCTCCTGTCCTTACTTAGTGAATCAAGGATAATGATCATTCTAATTGTAGATCTTTCAGAAACTCTGACCACCATTTTCCATTCACTCTTAATGGTCATAAGTATAAACGAACATGAAGAAGAGAGAAAGAATAAGACTGAAAGCATTCTGATTCCAACTGACCCCTGAAAATTGTTTTTTTTTTTTTTTTGGCTGAACTCATTCCATTGTCATATACCTCTCTCATGCAAGAGCAAAATGAAATAAAAATGGAAGCTTTTGGAGGGAAAAACAGATAATTGGAAGTTCTGAGCAATTGTGTCATCCTTAATGATGGTTGGGGGGTGCTCACTTTGAAAAGATTTTGACAATCCCATCAAACTGAGCTCTCTTGTACATCATGTGCAAGATTACTCCTGAAATTCAGTTGCTAACCGCAGGCTTTGAGCAATTTTTGTAGGGTGAATAAAGGTTATGCTGACCTATTCATTCTCTTCTCTGGTTGTTTTTGGAAACAAGGACAATAATTTGTGATGCATTTGCTTAAGAGCTTGATTTCAGTCACACTAAGAGCTCTACCTCTCAGAGCTAGAGCCCTGTCTATCACTAAGCTTATGACCTTAAGTGTCATCTCAGAAATGAGAGAGAGAGAGAGAGAGAGAGAGAGAGAGAGAGAGAGAAATGAGAGGTACTAAGAAATAGAAAATTGATCTTCCTATGTTTGGGAAATATATGCAGTTGCTGGATAAAGTTTTACTTCATGCCTGCTCTGAATATATTTATAGTACATTTTATTTCTTAAATTAACTTTTATTAATGCATATTCAAAGAAATGGCAGGACATCTTGATGGTATGTCTTAAGGGATAAAAGCCCTAAACATAGCTCATCTTACCTACTCTAGCTTGTGCTTAGCTACCATCTCTTGCCTAGATCAGACAGCAGCTTTCTCACCAGTTACTAACTTACATTCTGATTCTCTCATATCTGACTATTCCTTACACATCTGATCTCAGCGTAAACATGTAACTTCCACCTCAATTGTATCTTCTCTAGCGATGTTACGAAACCCACGTCACTCCTTCCTGAGCATTATTCTTTATATAAAGGTTCTCTATTTCTCTCACACTTATCACAGTGACTATTTTATACTGGTCAGAAGATCATCTGTTCAATGCAGGGTTCTCAACCTGCGCTTATGATCCCTTTGGCAAACCTATATCTCCTAAAATATTTACATTACTATTCCTAACATTAGAAAAATTTACAGTTATGAAGTAGCAACAAAATAATTTTATGGTTGGGGATCACCACAACATGAGAAACTACAGTAAAGGGTCAYAGCGTTAGGAAGATTGAGAACATTGGTTTACTGTCTACTTTTACCACTAAACTATATCATTAATGAACACTGGTACCAGGTTTTCTGTGCTTAGAGTTTCACCCATAGTACCTACCAGTTCAAAAACATGTTGTGTGTCCAAAGGTATATATATGGTGAAAGAATGAAACAGAGAAGACTTCTGAACTTCTCTTGTGCATCTATGTTAATCTCTCTTTTGCATCTATGTTAATCTCTCTTCACTGCAATAAAAGAGTGGACATGGGGAAGCTATAAGCCTTTGAATTTGGAAGCACCAAAGAACATGCTTGTAAGCTGAAGGGGGGGGGGGAATCAAGTTTATTTCATTACTAATTAATGAGACTTGGGATTGAATGATAAAAATCTAATGATGTTAATGTTGGTTCTGAATGCAGGCTGACAGTCTCTGAAGACAAACTAAAATGGTAAGAGGATGCTGCAGTTTAATTCCCCAATTAGGAAGCAGCTGTCACCTCCAGGGACAACCTTAGCTGCTGATTGATTTTCTTTATACACTGTAATCATTGCCAATGCTACTTCATGCAGTTCAAGTGTCCTATATTCCTCTAGTATTGGTGGATCTTCCTTATCAAAACCCTAATACACTAACATCTGGATTGGTGCAAGGGTAAATTGTGAAAGATTCCTTCATATTTCCGAAGCACTCTAATAAGATTCTTTTAAATAACCAGATTGTTCAATACAGTCAAACAATGATTTCACATGCAAAAGAAATGTGATTTATTTATAACCTCTTCAGGAAACATCGTCATTACCTAAAACAAACCATAAGATGTCTCTTCCTTATTTTCTAGTCACAGACTGAGCCTTCAGCTTTGAACACTGATGGAACCAAGCCCCTACCTCTGGGTTCCTACCTTTTCCTCATTTATGCCACAGCACAAACTAATTTGTAATCCTATCATAGCCCAGGCACTATGATCAGACAGCCACTTCACAAATATGGGTCTTTGAGTATGGGGGGGCAAGTGGGCAAGGGGAAGCTAATGCATGAGTCACTGCCAACCCATCCTGGCTGCTGGGGGAAAAACCTCTTAAATGCACATCCTACTGCCAGTGAGTCAGGAATGTCATTTTCATTTATAAATGATGGAACATTATATTTCTCTAACATTTCCAGTGAATAATTTTACATACATTTTCCCCCAATTTCCATAGGAATTTGATGCCATGGAAGCAATCAGCTACATATCCACAGAGCCCAGCAGAAACTCTTATTTTTCTTATTGGTAATTTAAGATCAATAATTCTGAATTCGCCTCCTCCTTCCAGTGATATTAGTGAAATCCACCATGATGGAGAGGATTCACTAGAAAAGAGTTGTCTGATTTACTGCTATTTTAAGATTTGCGATTCACATTTCTATTGAGTCTTTAATATTGTTTCAGAAGTTCGGGTAATATTGTTAAGAGAAGCTTCTGCTCAATGTCACCATTATACAGTGTTTGATTCCTACTGTGAGACTCTCAGAGGTAGATTTAGTAGCAGTTATGTCAAAGAAAAAAGTGGAAAAAAACATTGGAGTCACTCTTTTTTAAAGGATCCTTAATTTGAGATCCCTTTACAAGCATTTTGTTTTGAATGAGAAATATCCCACACAAACTCATGTGTCTCAACACTGAATTCCTATCTTGTAGCACTATGGAGGAAGCTTGTAGAACCTTTAGAACATGGAGTCTCATTGGAGAAAGTGGGCAACTTGAAGCAGACCTTACATTCTCTAGGATTTCCTGTCCCATTTGTGCTTCCCAGCCCACTGAAATATGAAGAGGTAAGAGATGCATCCCAGCCACATGTTCAGGCCACCATAGAGTACCCTGATGCTCTGCTTTCCCCCATCACAAAGGGCTGCATCCCTCAAGCCATGCGCCAAATAAGCTTCTCCTCCTCTTGGTCACTTCTTGTCCATTATTTCATCATAAAAGAAGAGTAAGTCCGCCTAGGAGAGCATATACAGAATGTTCCCTAGCAGGGAGGAGACAGGGCTTTCTGTACTAGACTGTATTTCTGAATGTCCCTGCTCCTTTCCAGTATGTTTGCTCTTTTGCCAGTTGTTTATATTTCCTCTCCTCAGATCATGAGCCTGAATCTCGTAGATATGGGTAATCTGACCGCAATCAAAGAATTTCTCCTTCTGGGATTTGGAAGCCTCCATGGGTTACAATTTTTCCTTTTTGGAACATTTCTTGGAATCTACATAATGACCTTATTGGGGAATATTCTCATCCTTACAGTTACTTCCAGTGACCACAGCCTCCAAACTCCCATGTACTTCTTTTTGTCCAATTTCTCCTTCCTTGAGATCTGGTATACAACTTCCATTGCTCCGAAGATGCTGAAGACCCTTCTATCTGGTCCAGAGGCAATTTCTTTTACAGGATGTGTGGCTCAGTTTTACTTCTTTGGCTCCATGGCAGTAGTTGAGTGTTTTCTCCTGGCAAGCATGTCTTATGACCGATACCTTGCTATCTGCAGCCCACTTCGGTACCCATCTCTCATGAACTTTCACACATGTATCTTGCTTGCAGGTGGATCTTGGGTGGGTGGATTTCTAACTCCTGTTGTTACTGTCACAATGACGTTCCAGCTCCAGTTCTGTGCATCCAATGAGATTGATCATTTCTTTTGTGACCTTGCCCCTGTGCTGAAGCTGGCTTGTTCTGATCCTGAGAAAGTAAAAAAAACTACTTTCCTTATGGCCTCCTTTGTCACCATGGGGCCCTTCTTGCTCACTGTAGCCTCCTATTTAAACATTGTTGTTGCTGTCCTCAGGATGCCATCAGCTGCAGGAAAGCAAAGAGCCTTTTCCACATGCTCCTCCCACCTTATCGTGGTCTCTCTATACTATGGAACTCTGGGAACAGTGTATGCTATACCCACAGCAACTCAGGCCAAGGCCCTAAACAAGGTCTTCTCACTGCTCTACACTGTGGTCACCCCCATGGTCAACCCAATTGTATACAGCTTGAGAAACAAGGATGTGAAAAAGGCAGTGCAGAGACTCCTGAGTAAGTGGAAGCATCCAATGAAGACCTAATGGCCATCTCCATCCTCAGAGAGTCTTTTCCCCATAAGCTAGCTTGTGCTTATTCAGAGCGAGCCAGGTACTTGATTGACAACTTGGGGTTTCAAGTAAATGCTGTTCCCTTCTTCCAGGGAAATCAGAAACAGAGGAGAGATTCTCCCTTCAGTTTTTTACAGACTAATATTTCAGTTGATT
The DNA here is from genome assembly GCA_002335545.1 of Apodemus speciosus. Classification (NCBI taxonomy): domain Eukaryota; kingdom Metazoa; phylum Chordata; class Mammalia; order Rodentia; family Muridae; genus Apodemus; species Apodemus speciosus. The sequence goes on along the minus strand of BDUI01009493.1, from coordinate 63,711 downwards.
TCCTAAACAGAATGAGTAAATTTATGAAGATAGATATAACTCTACCAGGATACTCTCTCATGCATTGTTTCCTTTTAAGAGGAAAGTTGGAACACCAAACTTGATCATTCACAAGGACCAAGATATAAAGTCAACCTTCCTGCCTATCAACAATAAAACAGATAAAATGTAAGATTGACTCATAGATACACATTTGTGTATGTGCATACACATATAACACACACACACACACACACAGAGAGAGAGAGAGAGAGAGAGAGAGAGAGAGAGAGAGAGATTTTAATTTTTCAGCCTAAAGAAAGTCGAACTTATATTGTTCACAAGAAAATAGACTGCGATGATGGATTTGGTTGGAACCATCATGTAAGTAAAATAAACAAGACTCAGAAAGACATAACATTTTTCATATATATGGGTCCTAGATATCAAAATGATTTAAAAATAGAAGAGTCCTAGGGAGAAAGCAAGGCTCAAAGGGAGCAGAGGTGTGAGAATAAAGGGTAAAGATGATCAAATTACATTATGCATACATATGTAGACACCACACAAAACATGCTATTGTGTACAATTTATATGTGTCAATCACTAAAAAGACCCAGCTTGCAAACAGCTTCATGCCATAAACACTTCTTACTTTCTTTTTCTGTTTATGAGAAAAGTTGATAGAATTATCTGTTGGCATTAAGGTTTCCTGTTAATTACCTATCCATGTCTGTATGTATCTACATGCAAATACCTTCAAGAATCTCTCCACACTTCTCACATTTACATAGTTGGTCATTGTGCTATATCCATTGTTCTTCATCCTCCAGGACTTCCTATCAGCTTCCCTTAGCTTCTGGCTAGCAAGATCCTTCACTGTATCTTGCCTTGAATTTCATCCGCATTCCAACTACTATAGCTTACATTGCCTTGTTTCTTTAGATCATCTGCTTTTCTACTGATAAAATGTTAGTGCAACTATTGACTACTTGACTCGTTTCAACAGTTAAATCTTTCAAAAGGCTGGAGCACCATTTTCCTTAGTACTCTTTTTTGAAAAGTATGTTTCTAATTGAAATAGAATTGCATCATGTTTCCCCTCCTTTCCTCCCCTCAACCTAATATCAGCTACCTTCCCTTGAACTCCTGCCGTGTCCCACCCCCTTTCTTAAGTTGACAGCTTAATTTTATTATTGTTACATATATACAAATATGTGTGTGTACATGTATTTATTTTGCATATGCACAAATACATATAAATACAACTTGACAAGTCCATTCTTCTTGGTGGTATGCATGTATACATATTCACATACATATACATGTATATATATGTGTGTGTGTGTGTGTGTGTGTGTGTGTGTGTATACATACATACTACCAGGAATATACATATATACTTTCAAGGCTGTCCACACTTCATTCACTGAACAACTAAATCTACTCCATCTATGGATCAGAGTTATGTCCTTACTCCTCTTAAATTTTCCTAGCATAACATTTCACACAAAACAGTTGCAAATAATCACTTGTTGATTAAATCAATCAATGACTAGTCAAAACAATGGATGTATGGTAGATAAAGTGAAATAAGACATATTTTGTGCATACACTGACTACACTTTTTAAATCCATTTTCTTCCTACACCATTCCTTGGTATCATGGCCATCCCTGCTTTATCCCAGAGGCATCTCCAGCTAACTGAGTAATATCAACTCTGCCCCTTTGCTGTCCTTTCTGGTGCTACCTTGAGGAACACCAAAAGCAGGATAGCCATCCCCAAACTTCCACTAACACAATGAGTCCAAGAATGCCAAGCAGTTTTAGAAAGACTTTCTTAGCTGATTCTTCCTATTTCCTTCCTAGCCACCCACAGAGCTCCCTGTTGTATGGGGCCTAATTGTCTCTAATCTAGTTTTAACTTCTTGTAATTACCCTCAATTATGAAATAGAACCTGCAGAACACAGTCCTTGTGGTTAAAACCTAGATCTAGAGTAGAATTGTAATTACCATTCAGTCTCTCAGGGGTGCTGCCTTCTGCTCAGATGCACAGTGGAAATGCCTCATCTGCTCCAGCCACACACGAGTGTTTTCGAATCCAGCTGAAGAATTTGTTTAGTGTGCTTGTTACTAGGAAAGATTAAAAATAGCTACTGCCCCCATATCAACTAAGCTTAGAAATTTTCAATAGCTTTCCTTTGCTCTTAGGATAAAGCCCAAATGTTCCATGGAAGTGAACAGCAACGACACCTGTTATAAGATCTTCAAACAGTAGTCTATCTCCACCTCACCCCTGGCTTAAGAACTTATAACACTTCTTGAGCTTCATGTGGTCTGTGAATGGTATCTTGGGTATTCCAAGCTTTTGGGCTAATATCCACTTATCAGGGACTATATACCATGTGTGTTCTTTTGTGACTAGGTTACCTCATTCAGGATGATATTTTCTAGTTTCATCCTTTTGCTCAAGAATTTCATGAATTCATTGTTTTAAATAGCTGAGTAGTACTCCATTTTGTAAATGTACCACATTTTCTGTAGCCATTCCTCTGTTGAAGGACATCTGGGTTCTTTCCAGCTTGTGGCTATTATAAATATGGCTGTTATGAACATAGTGGAGCAATTCACAGACCACCTGAAGCTCAAGAAGAAGGATGACCAAAGTGTGGATGCTTTGGTCCTTCTTAAAAGGGGGAACAAAATATTCATGGGAGCAAATATGGAGACAAAGTGTGGAGCAGAGACTGAAGGAAAGGCCATCAAGAGAGTGCCCTACTTGGGAAGCCATCCCATATACAGTCACCAAACTGATTTGCTGACAGGAGCCTGACATATCTGTCTCCTGTGAGGCTCTGCCAGATCCTGACATACAGAGCCAAATGCTTTCAGCCAACCATTGGACTGAGCACAGGATCCCCTATGGAGAAGTTAGATAAAGGACTGAAGGAGCTGAAGCGGTTTGCAATCTCATAGAAAAAACAGCAACCACCAACCAGACCCTCAGAGCTCCCAGGGACTAAAACACCAACCAGAGTACATATAGAGAGACTCATGGTTCCAGCTGCATATGTAGCAGAGGATGGTTTTGTCAGGCATTAATGGAAGAGGCCCTTTGTCTTGGGAAGGCTTGATGTCAAGTGTAGGGGGATATAAGGGCAGAGAGGCAGGAATGTGTGTGGGGGTGCTCATAGAAGCAGGGGGAGGGGATGGAATAGTGGGATTCTAGGGGAAAACTGGGAAAGGGGATAACATTTGAAATGTAAATAAATAAAATATCCAATAAAAATAATAATAATAAAAATAATTTATAATCTAGCCAAACTCTCAGTCTTGTCTCTCCAAACTCCTGTCTCCCTATGTTATGCTCCTCAAAGCCATTGGCCTCCTCAGAATGTCCTCACATTATGTTCTCTGTCTCCTTCCTTCTCTCTTTTTCTCTTCTTTATTTTTGTTCATTCTGTCCTTTATTAAATAAAATATGATATCATGTAGTCAACATTGCTCTAAAACTCATAACAATACTCATACCTCTTCCTCCAAAATACTTGGATTATAAGGATGTTCCATCACAGCCTGTTCCATGTTCCATATATATGCTTTTAGAGAACTCTGATATTTCTCTCTATATTTTCACAACTACATTGAAATAAGTATGTGAATATAATACACACACACAAACACACACACATATGTACAGATAGGTATAGATCATCTACATACATCAAAATTTCACCAAGGCATGATTCATGCCAACTGTATTTGACTTCTATAACTCTATCACCAAGCACAACACTTATCACAGAATGATTTGTTCAATAAATAGTTGTTAAAGAATTAAAAAGAGCCATCTAAAGTCATTTTATTTGTTTGATGAGACATTATATTACTCTTACTCAAGATGTGATTATTAAATCTTCTTGAGGGCCAAATCATTCCACTCTGTTTCCCAAACCACACTATACTCTAGGATTCATTGACAATTAATCACTTTACAAATGTATTTCTTCCCAGAACTAGAAGACTACATATGGTTCAAGATAGTCTATCCCTAATACTAAGAAGCATGTTAAGTTGTGGGTCCTGTTCCATTGGCAGTACAGCTTCTCTGCTGGACCCAAAAGACAATAATTTTCTATTACTGAGCTCTAGTTGATGTACTTGCCTGTGCAATATGAATTATTTTTTCTGTATTTAGTAAAACACTATGTTAATGATTGGACAGACTAATTAATAGCAAATCAGATTAAATTCTCTCGTCTCTATACAAGCCAGAGAGAAATTATCCCCATTAACCTGATCAGTACAAACTGTCATGCTAGATTAGAAGTGATATAGCTCCAATTTGTACTTTAACCCTCACTGTTTGGGCCAGATGGTTTGTTGGTACTTCAGCATCTGCTCAGGAAAGAGAGAGGAGATACAGAATGGGACAGCCAGTAATAAGAAGGGGTAAAAAGGGTTTCAGACCCAGTCTAGAGGAAGAAACCCAATAATAGGACCTGTATCAACACTAAAGCCTTCGTCATAGTACACCACTGTACAAAGCTGTCCATGTAGGACAGGTGGAAGCAAAATTGCTTACAAGAGAGTGGTGGTGAGAATATTCAAGTAAAAGGCTATTACTGTGCTTAAGAACAGTACAAATGGAGGTAGAAATACAAAGATAGGGCCAAGAGGTTGTCTGGCCTCCCAGGAAGCTAAGAGGTAGGGATCATGAATTCTAAAATATGGACTGCAGTTCAGGGGCAAATTATAGTGTAAACGTTAAATACAAGCAAACCACATATAGGATATCTCTACAGGTTATTCAAGATTACAAAATTATAACTTATTCTCTATTTTTGTCTTTAGCTTTGTAAGATTTTGAGTTCATTTCCCACCTCTTTCTTCACCTATAGTACAAGACTATTGCCAGTATAATTTGAATAAACACACACATGGAATGTAGGAATATGGTATCAGTTCTAAATATTCTTTTGTCTTGTCAAAGTTTGCTTTAACACACTTCATGATCTTTGTGTGTAGTTGAATTCTGCTTATTTTGAACTCTCTGGTGTCCCAATGTTTATCCCCCCCTTTTTTTTTTTAAAAAAATGATTTTTAAAAATTTTTCATGTTCCCTGATTTTTTGCTTACATGACTGCTTGAGTGTATCAGATCCCCTGGAACTGGAATAAGAGACAAATGTGAGCTGACATTTGGGTGCTGGAAATTGAACCAGGGTCCTTTGGAAGAGCAGCCAGTACTCATAATTTCTGAGCCATCTCTCCAGCTCCCATTTATCTCTTAAGAGTATAGCATGTTCACTCTTGGATCATACTAGAAAAGCCATTTCTCACCCTGGTTACAATTCTGTTCCAAAACACCTTATTTTGTAAAGTTTCCCTTGAAAGTTAAAAAACAAATGTTATATCTTCCCTGTTTTCATTCATCACTCAAAGGGTACTGACATCTTAAACAAAAGTTCACTTGTATTTTGGGTTTCTTACAAAAAATGTCAGCTTCTTCCACCAACCTGAGTTCATCAGCCATCATTGTTACAATTGCAAGACATAAAGATAATTAATGATGTAAATCTTAGACATTTTCAATATTCATGTCATAATTGTTTAAGTTTTATTAGATATTTGCTTTATTTATGTTTCAAATGGTATGCCATTTCTACCTTACCCCTCCAAAAATAACCTATCCCATCACCCTGCTCTGCTCACCCCTCACAATTTCCTGACTTGGATTCCCCTATTCTGTGGAATTGAGTCTTCACAGCACCTATGGCTTCTCCTCTCACTGATGTCTGAAGTGGTCATCTTCTGCTACATATGCAGCTGGAGCCATGGGTCCCTGCATGTGTACTCCTTGTTTAGTGGTTTAGACCCTGGGAGCTCTGGGGTTACTTGTTAGTACATATTATTGTTCTGCCTGAAGGTTTGCAAACCTCTTTAGCTTCTTGACTCCTTTCTCTAGCTGCTCCATTGGGAATCCTATGTTCATTCTATTACTTGGCTGTGAGCCATGGGTATTTTGATCCAATTTCCAATAAGGATGAAAGTATCCACACTTTGGTCTTCCTTCATCTTGAGCTTCACGTGGTCAGTGAGTTGTACCTTGGGTGTTCTAAGCTTTTGGGCTAATATCCACTTATCAGCAAATACATAGTGTATGGGTTCTTCTGTGATTGAGTTACATCACTCAGGATATTTTCTACCTCCATCCATTTGCCTAAGAATTTCATGAATTCATTGTTTTTAATAGCAGAGTAGTATTCCATTGTGTAAATGCACCACATTTTTTGTACCCATTCCTCTCTAGATGGACATCTGGGTCCTTTCCAGCTTCTGGCTATTATAAAAAGGCTACTATGAACACAGTGGAGCATGTGTCCTTATTACATGTTGGAGCATCTTCTGGGTATATGCCCAGGAGTAGTATAGCTGGGCACTCAGGTAGTGCCATGTCCAATTTTCCGAGGAACTGTCAAACTGATTTCCAGAGTGGTTTTACCAGTTTGTAATCCCACCAGCAATGGAGGAATGTTCCTCTTTCTCCACATCTTCTCTAGCATTTGCTGTCCCCTGGCCATTGTGACTGGTGTGAGGTGGAATCTCAGGGCTGTTTTGATTTGCATTTCCCTGATGATTAAGGATGTTGAATATTTCTTTAGGTGATTCTTATCCATCTGGTATTCTTCAGTTGTCAATTCTCTGTTTAGCTCTGTTCCCCATTTTTAATAGGGTTATTTGGTTCTCTGAAGTCTAAATTCTTGAATTCTTTCTATATATTGGATATTAGCCCTCTATGGGAAGTAGGATTTGTAAAGATCTCTTCCCAATAATTTGGTTGTTGTTTTGACCTATTGACAGTGTCCTTTCCCTTACAGAAGCTTTGCAATTTTATGAGGTCACATGTGTCAATCCTTGATCTTAAAGAGTAAGCTATTGGTGTTCTATTCAGGAAAATTTCCCCTGTGCCCATGTGCTCCTGGTTCTTCCCCACTTTCTCTTATATTAGATTCAGTGTATCAAGTTTTATGTGGAGGTCTTTCATCCGCGTGGACTTGAGCTTTGTATAGGGAGATAAGTATGGATCAATTTGCATCCTTCTACATGTTAACTGCCAATTGACCAAACACCATTTGTGGAAAAAGTTGTCTTTTTTCCACTGGATGGTTTTAGCTCCCTTGTCAAAGATAAAGTGACCATAGGTATGTGGGTTCATTTCTGGGTCTTGAAGTCTATTCCATTGATCTTCCTCCCTCTCTCTGTACCAATACCATACAGTTTTTTATTACTATTGCTTTGGAGTAGAGCTTGATGTCAGGGATGGTGATTCCATCAGAAGTCCCTTTATTGTTGAGAATAGTTTTCATTATCCTGGGATTTTTTTGTTATTCAAGATAAATTTGGAAGTTGCTCTTTTTTTATATTCTTTATTTACATTTCAGATGATTTCTCCTTTCCTGGCTCCCTGCCCCCCAAAGGTCCCATATGGCCTTTTCCTTTCCCCTGTTCCCCCATCCACCCCTTCCCACTTCCCTGTTCTGGTATTCYCCTACACTGACGCATTGGCCTTTCCAGAACCAGGGGCCACTCCTTCCTTCTTCTCAGACATCATTTGGTATGTGGATTGTGTCTTTGGCATTCCAAGATTCTAGGCTAATATCCATTTATCAGTGAGTGCATACCATGGGTATTCTTTTGAGACTGGGTTACCTCACTTAGTATGATGGTCTCCAGCTCCATCCATTTGTCTAAGAATTTCATGAATTCATTGTTTCTAATGGCTGAATAGTACTCCATTGTGTATATAT